>QKWP01002813.1:19058-42415 GCA_003550325.1 Gigaspora rosea | reverse complement strand
AATTTGGAGAAAAGATGCTTAAATTTGACTTTTTTGATCAAAAATCAAAATTATGCATCTTTTCTCCAAATTTCAAGTAAAATAAAAACAACACTGCTGATTTAATGTATTTTTAGGTGCTGAACAAGTTTACTTGGTGCATTTTGTTAAAATTAATTAATAAAAATTTGTGAATTTTAAGAATTTATAGAATTTTACTAATAAAATTCTATAAAATCTTATGATTCACAAAATTTTACTAAATATTTCTAACTTAATGCACTAAGTAAACTTGTTCAGCACCTAAAAATACATCAAATCAGCAGGGCTGTTTTTATTTTATTTGAAATTTGGAGATAAGATGTTAAAATTTGTCTTTTTTGATCAAAATTCCAAAATTGTGCATCAAATCTCTAAATTTCAAGTAAAATAAAAACAAAGTAGTTGTTTTTAATACATTTTTAGGTGCTGAACAAGTTTACTTAGTGCATTTTGCTAGAATTAATTGATAAATATTTGCGAATTATAAGATTTTATAAAATTTTATTAATAAAATTCTATAAAATCTTATGATTTATAAATTTTACTAATTTATTCTAACAAAATGCACTAAGTAAATTTGTTTAGCACCAAAAAATACATATAAATATATTCTGACTCTGACCAGTTTGCAGACTTCGGACCAGACCTAGACCAGGCTCAGACTTGACTAAAAAGTCTAAATATAAAAGTCTGAGTCCAGTCTGAAAATCAGACCAGACTCAGACTTGACTAAAGTCTGGTTCGAGTCCTGTCTGTAGGAGCACTAGCTGTCAGTAAAATAATTGCTAGTGAAATTAGAAGTGTTACCCAGGTCGGTTGACCCATATGGGTCACCTGACCCATCGGTCACGGGTCAATAATTGCTCTAACCCGGGTCAAACGGGTCAGATTCAAAATAGGCAAAAACCTATTAAAACTAATATAGCTATATGGTAGAAGACATAATTTACTATATAAATAGTAAAGCTCTTACCCGGGTCAGCTTCTTGATGGGTCTTGGGTCGAAAATTGGTCTAATAAAATAAGTAATCTGATACTTCCCAAAGTCAAATCACAGCAAGATGGGAAAATTTTTCAATACAAAATTCGAAAATTTTCAGTTTAAATATTTGGAGTACAGGCTCTCTCTCCCCTAATAATTTAATTAAGAATCGTTACATCAATATTTAAGGTTTAACTTAAAAATTTCCGTTTGACCCGTTGACCCGGGTTATAACCCGGGTCAATTCATGACCCGCCCAGGTCGGTATTTTCTGACCCGGGTAAGACCTCTAAGTGAAATAAGCAGCACCGTCTTAATTTTAGCCTTACTTTCATCTTGGCCTTATACTTTACGTTTATTCTTTTTAGCTTTGTTTTGATTATAAGCAAGTGCCTTACATTAATCTTTTTAAACTTCTTTGGTAAATGCTTTATATTTATCTTTTTCAACTCCTGAATCATAAACAAAGGCCTCCTGAATCATAAGTAAATACCTTATATTCATTCCTTTTAGCACTTTCCAAATCCAAGGTTATTTATTCTAAGGTTTAGAGGTTCAAAACAGTTAAATGGTTTCATACAGTGCCTTTTGCTGGATTCAAGTATGTATCTTTGCTAATATTTTAATCTAGGCCACGTTATAAGAAGTATATGATTCAATTTTTAAAAATATAAAAAACTAGTGTCAAGCTTTTATGAAGCTAGTTACCAGCCTTAAGTTATTCCGAATTTCAGAAAAAAACCTATATTCAAATAGCTGAAATTTTTATTATTAAAATTTTTGAAGATTGGGATGCAATTATATAAATTTGTATATAAATCTATGTAAATCTATATTGTGATGGTTTTGGAGATCGATTATCTACTTGTGTAATATTAAGTTGTCACCCCGTTTATTTTACTAACCTCTAGTTATAACTTTATTTAAGTATATAATATAAAACTATATAAAGGCGGCATATAATATATATCGCATCATACAATAAATAATTTTAGGGAATTGCTATTTCCACCATGGTATTTTGCTATTTTCACCATGATTACACAAGATTTTCTATTTTTAGAATTCAAAATAATATATATACTTATATTACATAAAGGCCCGGTGCACTGTTTTTGCAAAAATAATTTTTGGTTACACGCCGCTACTGTTGTATAATGTTACACAAGTCTAATTTGGTAACCTAACCCTAGGTCGGCCAGCATTAAGCTTAATGCTGGTGGGCACTATCATAATAATGCCCCAGTGGGGTTAGACATAATTCCGGTCCACTTTAACTCTAAATCTAGGCGAAGCAACATCCAATCACAGTACATATACTAGAACATATGTTGTGTAACTAGTATATGTACTGTGATTGGAGGTTGCTTCGAACAATTAGTTTTTAGATTTTCTAGATTTAGAGTTAGGGTGGGCCAGAATTATGTCTAACCCCGCTAGGGGCATTATTATAATAGTGCTCACTAGCATTAAGCACTATGATTAGTTTTTAGGTTCCTAGATTTAGGGTTAGAGTGGGCCAGAATTATATCTAACCCCACCGAGAGCATTATCATGATAGTGCCCACCAGCATTAAGCTTAAAGCCAGGGTTAGGTTGCCAAAATTAGACTTGTATAACATTACACAATATTAGCAATATGTAACCAAAAATTATTTTTGCAAAAACAGTGCACTGGGCATTTGTGTAACATAAGTGCATATATTATTTTGAATTCTAAAAATAGAAAATTTTGTATAATCTTGGTGGAAATAGCAATTCTCTAAATTTATCCATTTTATTATTATATATTTAGTTATTTTTTATTATAATAGGAACCGAAAACTGGTATGTAGGGATATTAGTCGACTCAGAGTTAGTTGACTTAGTCAACTTAGCCGACTAATCAGTCGATTTTTCAAAAAGTCAGCTTAGTCGACTAAAGACCCGATTTAGACTAACCTACCTGAAAATCGTAAATTTTTAATTAGCATTTAGCCTTTTACAGAAATGCATGATATGATTTCAGTATCAAATAAAACTTGATCAAAGCACGTATAGCTTAAACCTTTTATAATAATCATTTAAAATACATTAATTATTCAAATTATATGTTAAAGCAGGAAGTAAATTGCATGCTGCTTTCTCAATCGACTATTACAAACCAAATTATGCAATTAGAGTTAGATTAAAAATTTTTTTATTAATATAAAACAAGCAATGTTTATTTACAAATATTTGGATCATAAACATTAGCATAAGCTATCAATAAAAATCATTTATATCTCTATGCATAATGTTTCAAATACAAAGTTTAGATAGCAGAGGTCTTTTTTGATTTTTAATAGCTGTCAGGAGTGCATCGAGTGTGATTCAGGTTTACATAAAGAGAGTATCCTCCTGCGTTAAGAATACAAAGCGAATTTTTAATTATATAATATAATTGAAAATTTTGCTTTGTGTTCTCAATGCTCTCTTCATGTAAATCCAGGTCATACTCGATGCACTCCTGATGCACTAAACAGCTGTTAAAAATCGAAAAGACTTTTGCTAGTTTAGTAAGGAAAACTGTTTCATAAGTAAAAAGTCTTTGAAAAATATGTAATAGCGATAATAAAAAAAATACTTAAATAATTTTACGATTTAAAATTTTATTATTATTTTAATTAAAGTAAATATTAACAAAATAAAATTTAACTTTTGCTAATTATATATTTAATGCGCTCTTTCATCAAACAAACATTACGAGCCCCTTGTATTTATCTATACGAACATAATTATTAATGCCTTTCACTTTTATATAAAGAAGCATTCTCTTCTAAATTGATTTATCTCATACTACGATGTCAAATCTATCAGATATTATAGACCTTACTGATCACGAAACCTCACAAATCGCACAAGCACAATCATCAAAAAACAAACCTCTATAGATAATTTCTTGTCATATGAGGGTGTTACTGAAAGTGAAGATTCTAGTCCAGAAGAATCTGATAATAATATAATTCCTAAACAAAATGAAACTTCGTCAGAAGCATCTTTGCTATCCACTGTATCTCGTTCTTTACAAATACTTGCAAAAAGAAAAAATGTAATTTCTATGCATAAAAAAAAATCAAATGAAAGCTGGGTATGGCATTACACAAGGCGTGATAAAGCTACGAAATTTAAATATTGTAAAGTAGATATAGATGATGGCAATGATAATATTGAGCGATGTAAAACTGTATTCCAACCCACTACTTCAGTTACCAATATCACTTTATATTTACGTACCGTACACAGAATATTTAAAGACCAAAAATTAGATGCACCTATAGTATCTTCGGGTGAAAACAAAATACAAACAACAATTAACACTATATTAAATAAACATGCTACAATAACTCAACCACTTCCTGAAGAAAAACAAACACGTGTTACTTATCATTTAGTAGCTTGGTTAATCGAGGCTATGATGCCTTTAGACTGTATTAATCATGACCGATTTAAAGATTTCTGCTACGAAATTAATCCACGATTTGGTTCTCCCTGTACTAATACATTAAAAAATAAAATTGCAGAATCAATAATATATACACGATCAAATTTAAATCAATTTTTTTTTTTTATTTTTTTTTTATTTTTTAATGGCTGTCTACTTTGGCCAACGGTTTTATTGAATATTTGTAATATTTATTACATGAATGAGTGTACAACTAGCCACACGTGCACTTTTGGTGCCTAATTTAAGTAGTCCGCCCGAAGGTTCTATACTAGCTGTCATACCTGCAGACCAACTACGGGACAAATTTAAATCAATTAATAAATGAAACAATGATATCTGTATGTTTTACAACAGATTTGTGGACCCAAAACCATGTTCTATTTATTGAAGTGACTGCTCATTGGCTTGCAGAGAACTTTGTAATGCATTAAGCATTAATTACTATAGAAAATTTTGAATACCCTCATACAGGGGATCGTATTGAAGACTTCTTGCGCAAAGTTCTTACTAATTGGGTTATAGAAAATAAATTGGTTTCAGTAACCACAGATAATGCTTCATCAATAGTAAAGACGATCAGGCAATTAGGAACTACTCACCTCGGATGTGCAGCCCACACAATTCATCTTGCAATCACAGATGGGTTAAAAAAAAGCCATGCTTTAATAGAAAAAGCTAAATCAATAAATAATTTCATTGTTAATCATGATAAGTATAGGCCACGCTTCTGTAATATTTAAGCTGAACTAAATAAAAAAAGCATACATCAAATTTAACAAATAAGTCAAATATTATATTGGAACCCATATCAAGTGACACTGCTACACGTTGGAATTCCACGTATCTTCTTCTCCAAAGGCTAATAGATCTTCGTGAAGCGATTGTTGCATTAGCTGAGAACCTGGTAAAAGATTCTGATAGAATAGTTAAAACAAATGGAAATAGTTTAAAAGAAAAAATAATCACAGACGAAGACTGGCAAGGATTATTAGAATTATGTAATCTTCTCCATCCTTTTGCATGTGCATCTGTCTACATGGGTGAAAATCAATATCCAATGTTAGGAATGGTATACCCGACTATAAAACGCCTTTTTAAACATCTTGATCATATAGCAGATCAGCTTACCCATTCATCAGTTATTGAAACACGTGAATGTCTTTACAATTCAATGTTAAATTGCTGGGAAGATCCTAATATAATCGGATAGCTTGCTACAATTTTAGACCCTCGTTTCAAATCATTATCAGGTATAATTAGAGAAAAATCAAAACATCTATCAAAATAAAAGCTGCCCTCTGATGAAATAAATGAAGTAATAGATGAGTTACGAAGAAGAATTAATCTTTCTATATATTCATCAGATGAAACAAATGTATCTAATACAGATGGTTTAACATCTAATATGTCTTCATTTTACGATGATGAAACAGAATTAACCTCACCTTTGATACGGAGCTGCAAGTGTATTTTTCCATTCCACCAATTCCCAAGTATGAGCTTACGGATCTGTTATATGTAAATTGCAACTTTTTAAGTTGGTGGAAAGAAAATCAAGGTACTTTACTGCTTCTTGCTAAGCAGGCAAGGATCTTTCTTGCTGTGCCTGCAACTTCAGTCCCTTCTGAAAGACTCTTTTCTAGTGCCGGAAATGTTCTAACAGATAAACGTAACCGTTTAAGCCCCGATATGGTTCATGACTTATTGTTTTTAAAAGAAAACTCATCAATTATAAACGTTTATGTCAGATTATAAAATAGTTAAAAAAAAAAGTATTAATATTTGTATAAAACATATATTAATAGAATGCAAAAGATAAAAAAAAAATTTATGATACTTAACTTTTATTTTTATATTCACTATTCAAATTTGTTTTTATCTCACATGAGAATATCTTTTTTTTTTTTTTATTATAGATTAAAGAGTAGATTTTGTATCTTTAAAATTTCAATAAAAAATTTTTTATATGCACAGGTCAAAAACTGATATATCAGGTATCTATCAGGTACCATATGACATAATTAAAAAATAGATAAAATGCTATGTATCGGTGACCTATCATATCAAATATATATATCGTATAGTTTGGCTAATCTTACATATATGTAATAAAAATAAATTTTAAATCTTGACCAAATTCGATGAACATTTTATAAATATAAAAAAAAAATAGCTTTTAAGGAGGTAACAGTCGGATCCTAGGCCTACCTTTTAATGATGCTGCCCGAAACTATATAGTTTCGGATTGACCAAAACCGAAACTGGTATTACCAGTTTTGGGCATGATCTTCTTGACCGAAACATGCCTAAAGACCCGAAACTATACCAATATGCTGAAACTGTACTAAAACTCCGAAACTGGCCTGCTAATTAAATATGCATAATTTCCCATTAAAATACTGTATACATGCCTCTAACTTTAAGGTTTATCCCTAAATTTTGTCTCACGCATTTAGTTTATTTACAAAATTAGATTTCCTTAAATAGATAGCAATCGCATCTCTAGCGCATAATCAATGGTTGGAATAAAAAGTAAATATCTATTTATTTCTATAGTAAGGAGTAACTGGAAATTTACTTTTTATTCCCACTATTGCATATATGCGCATACCCCACCCATCTAAAAACATTTATCACCCTACTCTTCTACCTGTAAAAGACCACTTTTTCCACCTGAAAAGATCCATCCACCCACTCTTCCATTCGTAAAAGATCCATTTTCACCCATTATCTAACCAACTAACATCCGCCAGGACCCCGAACAATATATATAGAGGTTACATTGAAATTTTGGCTAAAAAGGTTACTTTTTTACAAAAATATTATATTTGAAAAGTGGATATTGGTCAAAAGGTTACATTTAAAAGTGGATAAAAGCTTTTGATGTTATATTATTAAAAGTGGATAAAATTAATAAGTTTTAAATAGGCTATATTTAAAATTTGGATAAAGAAAAATCTTTTTTAAAAAATCTTTTTTGAAAAAAAATTTTTTTTAGTAAAAATTTTTTTTGAAAAAAATTTTTTTTTTGAAAAAAATTTTTTTTTTGAAAAAAATTTTTTTTTAGAAAAAAATTTTTAAAAAAAGTATTGTTATATTTGATAATTGGTTAAATTTTATTAAATATTAAAGCTTATATGTAAAATTTGGTTAATTAGCTCTAATAAAAAGTGGATAAAAATTTTAAAAAGTTTATAATAAAGCCAATGTAACCTCTATATGTATTGTTTGGGGTCCTCATCCGCCTATAAACATACCTAGAGAAAAAACAACAAAAAAAACAAATAAATAAATAAATAAATAAATAACGAAATATTTAAGATAACGTTACAAAAAAAAATTTAATAAAAATTATTTTCTGTTTACTGAAATGTAAGTTATATAAATTGCTGATCATTATAATACCATACCTGTGATTATCTTATTGGAGTTAGTGCTCGTATCTGGATAGCTCCTTTAACAAATCTAATAACCAGTTTTATATCCTATTCAAATAAAAGGATAAACTGTTATATCCAGATAAAATATATAAGGTAAAAGAAGGTATTGTGGGCTAGCCAAATATCTTGTAATCTAGTAATTGAAATTGGATAAAATTTATACCATTTGATTTGTCTCATTAAGACGAATTGAATGGTATAAAATTCATTCAATTCTGACCACTGGATCACAAGATATCATCATTTATGCAAAATATAGATTTTTGTATAAATTTGAATTTATTATTAAATATATATAGAAAATTTAATAGTTAATAACTTTTTTGATCCACTGGTCCGTTTTGGATGATTTTACCACCAAAATGACTGTCTCAATGAGACGATTCTAACAAGTACAAAATCGTCAAAATCCAATTACGGGATCATAAGATCGATATGGATTTATCTTCTTTTATAAAATTATAATAGTAAATCTGAAAATTTTTACATATTAACCTTTAATTATCTTGGGATCCTGTAATTGGATATTAACAATTTTGTGCTTGTTAGAATCGTCTCACTAAGACGGTCATTTTAGTAGTAAAATCATCCAAAACGGACCAGTAGAACACAAATTATTAGCTATTAAATAATGGCCCACAATATCTCTCTTCCCTTTAAAATTTAGTTTTTATATTCTTTTTTTGTGTACTAATTATTTATATCTAAAACTATATATGATTTAAAAAAAATTTTACAGTAATTTATTCTTTATTAAGCATAGTTCAAATAATAAAAATAGTATAAAAATTTATTTGTTTATTAAAAAGTTTTATTAGTAGAAACTTTAACTGGCCCACAATATCCCCATTTACCTTATATAATGCATTAATCAAATAAAGTAACTCTATATTAATATAAAAAAATGATTTTTGCATTAAGTTTGTACTTTGTACATTCTATTCTAACTTATGGGTGTCATTAGTGGCCAGACAAAGAGATCTAGGCGTATTTCAAAAATAAATAAGAGTTCAAAAAGTCTTATTTGTATCAAAATTTTGAAATCAAAAAATGAAATGAGAGTGTTTAGAGACTCCCATTTGACGAAATAAATAAAAATTTTTTATTATGCAAATCAACAAACTATTTAATAATAATAAAACGATATTAGAAGCAGTGTTGATTAACAATAAAATAATTTATAATAATCATATAAATGAGCATATTATTCGAACTTTAATTAAAAAATAAATAAAATTTGTACATCTCTTATTTGATCAAAATAAGATTTACGAATTTTAATTCTCAAACCCCTTATTACAAAATTATGTTAATTCTCAATTGGCATGTGTTATTCGTAAATTGTGAAATGTTGGCCCCCTTATCTTTAACCGAAATAAAAGGAATTTCATGGGCTTGGAGATTATTGATTTCTACCCGAATAAAACCAAAAGGAATTATTTTTTACTTAAACTTGCTAAAACTAGTACGAATGATAGTAGCATATTTAGTAATATGTTCATCAAAAATGGCAGTCTGAGTACCAGTAGATTATAAGTCACTATCATTTGTCATTTTAGAACTAGTATCTATTTATCAATTAATAAAAAAAAAAGCGAAAATAATAATAATAATAATAAAATAAAAAATTAAAAAAAATAAATAAATAAATAAACGCGAATAAAAATGAATCATATTCGAAAATTTATAAAAACAAAAAAAAAAGTATAACCAAATAAAATTATAAATTAATAAATAAATAATTAATTAATTAAAATAAAAAAAAATAAAAAAATTGTAACTAGCATCAACCGGTGTAAAACTTGTCTATATCATAAATTTAATGTATTTTAAATAAGATCATAATTTTAATAGTTCGTTTGTTTATTATATTTATTTAATAGGTCGATATAAATCAATTCCACTTTAAACTTATTATATTATATATATATATTAATACATACTTGTGCAGTAAGCGCTTATTTTATTTTTCTATTACATACTTTCACAGTACTGCAGTATGGCAGTCCCCACTTGGAGACAATCCTCCGCTCATATTAAAAAAGGTCGCGGATAATATACAAACTCTCTAATTGGTCCAAGTTTTGCAAAGGCTTTAAACTTTTATAGAAAATATTATTTATAAAAGAGGCGAGCCCACCTGAATATAGAGTAATTAACGTATGGAAATCTACAGAATACAATAAGAAAAGCGCAAGTTGAATGCTGTGTGATAAAAGGTTTATTCTATACTATAAAAATTATCCAGCTGAATGTATGATGTATATTTCTTTTAAACAATTTAATCAAGTTTAATATTTGGGTACGAGCACTAACTCCAATAAGGTATGGTATTATATACATTTCAGTAAACAGGTAAATTTTTTGATTGGTCGATAGCGTGACAGACGGACGTTTGCGCTTTAATATAATAGATAAATAATTAAAAAAAAATAAGAATTGGTATATACATATGTACGTATGTACTAAAGCTCAAGTGCCGGCACTACTAAATCATGCTGATACTTGCAGAGTTCTAGTACATACAAAACGTGTACAAACGTATATCAAAACCTGTTTTTTTTAATCGTGCTTAATTTATTAAATCGGATATGTGTGAGAATTTTTTTAACAATACCCGATAATAAGCTCCCTGCATTGAATATTTATACTTTCAAAATCGTTTCAGAATTGGAGTTTAGTATCATTTCACATAGTTTCTGGTTTTTTACATAGTTTCGGGTTTTTTACATAGTTTCAGGTTTTTTACGTAGTTTCAGAGTTTTGGAAATTAGTTTCGGCTATTTAAAACTAGTTTCGGGTTCAGTTTTTGTGGCAAAAGAGTTTCGGGCAGCATCATTACTATCTTTAAAGGTTATAACTGCACCTAAGAAAGCTATTTATTATAAAGAATAAATATAGTAAATAACATATTTTTGCGGACCAAACAATCACTTTTGCTTAAGTACTGAGCTACCTAATGGTAATTATGAGCCCATTTAGTCTCACAACAAACATAGTCAGAGGTCCTATCGCTTATTATTAGAGACGAAATTTTTTGCTTGACTAAATCTACTCGTCCAAATAGCTCTAGCAATTGTTTTATCAACACAAAAGGTAAAAGAATTAATTTGCTAAAAAAGATTTAATATTGATTTTATATAAATATTGTGTAAATCATGCTAAACCAGGTGATTTCTATCTTTTGAAACTTCGAATTCAGCCTTGAAAATTCAAAGCCTAAAATCTTGTTTTTTTTTTTTTTTTTTTTTTAGTAACACCCACCCACCCTATTTTAAGTGGCTTGCAAGTATTAGTAGTATCAGTCACAGCTACAGTAGATATTGTGTCGGGTCTTTTTTTTTGAGTTTCATGGTCGCACTACAGTGCAAAGACCATCATTAGCAATTTTTGGGCCCACGGCTACAGGGCAGTGCAGCGACCTTTATTAGTGGACAATTAGGTTCCGCAGCTGCAATGGCAGTGCAAGGACCTTATTAGTGAATAGTTAGGCTCCGCGGCTGTAGTGGCAGTACAAGGACCTGATAAGTGGTAAGTTAGGCTCTGCGGCTGCAGTAGCAAGGACCTTATTAGTGAATATTTAGGCTCTGCGCTATACTTCAACACAAATGCTTTCCCTTTATTGTCTTTCAAAACCTTCTCCTACATTATTCTTAACACATAATTAGTTAGCAGTATATTAAATAGATAAAAAACAAATAAAATAAATTAATAAAGGAAAATACTTATGATTGCTTAACTGTACAAAAAATCATTAATAATTGTAGCTTATCGAAATTAACCGAAGTTTTTCGAAAATACAGGGAAGAAAAAAAAAGCTCGAAAAATAGCATGGCGTATTTGTCAAGTTCGAGAAAAAGAAAAAACTACTACTACTCAACAATTAGTAGGCATAGTGGCTAGTTGCTTCTCTCATAAAGGAAATAAATATCTGGCTCGTTGAGTTTTCCAAATCTTACGAATTGCAGTCAATCAAGAATTAGTTAACCTTTCCCAGGGATTAGAAACTGCTCTCCAAGCACTTAAAAAAGGGGGGAGAATTGTGGTGATTAGCTATCATTCCTTAAATAAAAAAAAATTTAAATTATTAAAAAAAAAATAAAAAAAAATAAATATTTAAATAAATTATTAAAAAAAAATCGTTAATGAAAAAAAACAATAATAAATTAAAATAAAATATTTAAAATAAAAAAGATCATTACAATAATAAAAAAATTTAGCCGGCCAATCAAATTTTAAAATCACATATAAAGTTACAAACTTTACATTGTGATCTTAAAAAATTGATTGGCCGGCGAAATTTTTGTACAGTATTTATATTAATAAGTAGCTGCACGATGCATCGTACTAAACCAGAAATGGATTATAAACGTATAAACGCAAAATAATGTCTAGTGACATTGCTTGAATAATGGCAAAAATCGAAATTACAATTTTGGGAGTAATTCCCGTGTTCATTAGTGCAATTCCGAAAGACAATAATAAAAAAAAAGCATTTTTTAATATTGATCGTCATGCACTTCAATCGAGACAAAAACCTGTTAAAGCGATGTTTGGTTAAAGAATTCTCATACAATGGATAATATAGTACTATTAACTTACCGTAATTTACGAACTACTCAATGATCAATATTATTGCCACAGCATCAAATCAATCAATTAATCAATCAATTTATATGCTGCGACAACTCAGTAGCTGCTCTGGCAAGCTTATAGATATCGGATATACAATCAAATTTTATAAAGCAATCAGGTTTTAAATTAGAATTTTCCTCTACGTTCGTACAGTAGATAAAAAAAATTTATTTTTATTTTTTTTTTAAACCGGTTTTTTTTTATATCGTATTTTTTTAATTATTTAATTTTTTTTTTATTTTAAAATTAATTTATTTTTTTTAATTGTTTTATCATTATAATTTATTTTTTATTTATCATAAATTTTTTTTATTTTTTTAATTTTTTTTATTTTAAAATAATTTTTTTTAACTGTAATTTTAATTAATTTTTTTCTTATTTAAATTTTTTTTATTTTTTATTGAATTTATATATCGTGAAACCTGATCATCATAAATATGATCAGGCTTTTTTATTTTTTCTGTATTTCTACTGTTGCACTTTTGAAAAGTTATTAGATCTTACCAACCTTATTCAATTTTCTAATAATTGTCAGATTTACGTCGTTTTGGAGTCGTCGCTTCTAGAAATGGTTTTACCAAAGATTCGTTTTGGGGATTATGTAATAAGCAAACACATCTTGTAGTTATGAAGATTAGAGATACCGACAAAATTCTTGACGGTTATAATCCTATTAGTTGGGATAAACCGGTTAAATAAGATTTAAGATAGCTTATTTTTTTATTGAAAAATGGTACAATTCGAAATTCTATTTTAAGTCATGAAAAACCCCAAAATTTGCAAGTTTTGGATAGATTTAAACCATATTGGTTTTAGGAATATGATATATGATATGTAATTTAACCAAATTTAATATATACATTTTTTTTTTTTACAATTTGTAATTTTTTTTATTATAAACTAATAAACTTTCCCGATATACATATCAGGTATATGAATTAACATACTATGTCATTTTATTAAATATAGAATATTAGTTGGTGGAAAGCCATTTTGGTGTAGCACTTAGGCTGGTTTAACACAGCCCCTAGTTTCTGAATAATCTTAAACTAGTGCAGTAGGTTGCACTTGGATGCCTTAGGGTAGCCGGGTGATGTCAGGCTTGCAAATTAGAAGTAAACAAGTGTATTAATTTAGTGATATACTTAGTATCTTAATAAAGTACTAGCGAAACTGCCAAAGTGCAAAAAAAAAAAAAAAATTTTATTAAATAAATAAAAAAAAAAAAAAAGACTTCTATATTTAGCCAACTAAGCTGACTTAGCTGATTTTTATAAAATTAGCTTAGCTGGTTGATAAATTTAGATCAACTAATACCCCTACTGGTATGCATCTGGAGCATAAAATTTCTATAAACAATAAATAATTAAATAGTTACTATAATATACTTTTTAAAATTTAATAATAATTATAAAAATTTTTAATAATAACTATATATTAATAATGATTTTAAATTAATTATTATAAAATGCACCTATAGTATTAAACACCATAGGTAAATTAGATTTGCAAATCCATGTAACAAAACCAAAAAATAAACTTTTATAAAACAAAAATAAATTTAAATTGCTTTAAGGTTAGGGTGAGGCCTGGAATTTTATTGAAGCATTAGTATATACAAAATTTAGCAAAAAATTTTTTTTATTAGAGCCCCAAAAGTAGTTTTATAAGCAAAATTTTGAGAATTAAATGTTTTTTAAAAAATAAAAAAAAACAAAATTTTATGTTACACCTGATCTTAAATTTTGATTGGCTATTCTAATAGTTTGTATACCGGTAACATGGTGTTCAACACCTACCATAAGTGCATTTTAGTAAACTTGTTTTAAATAATTTAATTAATATAATATAATATATAGCAAATAAATACTATAAAATAATATTTAGAAAATTTAATTTAATTTTATATACATACTATTTAATAAAATTTTTATTTAATTACCTATTAGATTTAATTAATATTATTATATTTATACAGTATACAGGACCCCGAAATATACATAGATAGATCAGGTATGAGTTTGCTTATTTTTGAGGTTTTTTATACAGATCTTTTCTATTTATAGTAATTTTTTGCTTATTTTTGAAGTTTTTTCTGTAGATATTTTCTTTTTTAGTAACTCTATAATTAACCTGACCTATCTATGTATATTTCGGGGTCCTCAGTATACAATAAAAAAAACATATTTAGAAAGTTTTAACAAGTTATAAAACTATATTATTAAAAGTAATTTTAACTCTATTAGATAGTAGCAAGAAAAAAATATTAAAAATACTTTTTCAAAGTTTTACAACTCATTTAATAAATATTCTATACTAGGAACCAGAAATCGGTATGTTTCCAGAGCATTAATTAATAAATTAATTAATTAGTAAATTAATTGATTAGGCAATTAATTACCAGTAATAAGCTAAATAAAATTAATTAATTAATAAAATTTTTTATTAATTTGTATTACTAGTTTAAAATACTATATTAAATGCGACAGATTATAATAAAATCTAGATTAAAATGAAATAATAGTATAAAATTTTGAAAACTAAATTTTTTTAGAGTACATTTTTTAGAATTAGGGATTTAGAATTAGAGTTAGTTTTAAAAAATATAGATTTTATTTTAAATTATGATCTATGATATTAAATATTAAATTAAATTATAAAATTAAAAATATAAATTTAAAATATAAATTAAATAAATATATAAAATTAATACAATATTTTATTAAAAATAAAAGCACAATGTTTAATAACTTACTATTAACAAATTATTTAAAATTATAAATTTATATACATTTTTTAAAATAATATTATTATAAAATAAAATAAAATAAATTTTTAATTAAATTATCAATAAATTATTATTTTTATTTTAGAATAAATGCATATCTCGCACCCCCGCGATATGCTTATATATCGCTTCTTTATATGATTGGCTAATTTTGTCAATCATACGATGAGGTTATTTAACACATCATTTATAAATTCCATTAAATAATATATCCATTATGATGCGATATATATACTAATTCGATATTTAACTTAAATTAATATATAATACATAAAAGTCTCAAAATTTCAGGTCGAAATTTACCAGAATTCTGGTCGGCTAAATAAAAAATGCCGGCAATAATTTTGCTACAAACAGAACACAAATCTTATTGTAAAATTAGTGTTCCGCAAGATCTGATCCGAAGATTCGGATCTGATCCAGATCCGAGAGTCGGATCGGACCGAATCCATAATTTATAGGATCTGACGAATTCGGATCCAGATGGTGATCCGATCTGGTATACCCGTTAGGATCCATATTTTGATTGATTGGCTGTAATTATATGCTCTAGTTGGATTAGATAATCTCTACATATAAAAGCATTATAAGAACGAACTTTTTTTTTTAAGAACTATAAGAACTTTGATTGTATAAGAACTAGGAACCTTTCTTTTTTTAAAAACTATAGTATAACCTTATGAATATAATATAAGAACTAACGATTTTTTTTTTTTTTTTTTAAGAAATGAATTTTAGTATAAGAACTAGAACTTTTTTTTATTTAAGAATTATAAGAAACTTTTTAAATCATACTATTATAACTAGAACCTAGATTACGAAATTTTGATTCAAATATGATTTTTTTTTTAATTATAAAAGGTTTTTTTTAAAGTTAGTACATGTTAAACTGTTCGCATTTTACGTTCAACTTTCGCGTTTCATATTCAACTTTCGTGAGCTAGTAATTACAATGTCAGCACCACCTACGCCTTATTATATTGAAGATTGTGAACCAGCATCTATCTACTTAAGTGGGTCCGAAGATAGTGAACTAACACCTACTTACATGGGTGGGTCTAATAGACATGAAGATTGTGAACTGATACCTACTTACCAGAGTAAACTTGAAGTTAATGAAGTGTCTCAAGCTAGTAGCAGCAAAGTTGTATCTACTAAGTAAGAAACTTTGTTAAGTTGTCTGATACTTTTACTAAATAGAAAACAAAGATACAATCTTGAAACAAAACCCTTTCAAAAAGATTTTTTTATTTAAAAAGTTTACTTACCAGTCTTTTATATTAAAGGTCTTTTGTTTGGTTGTACTTTACTAAAAGAAGTGGTTATGCGGAATGTGATTTTTGTAAAACGAAGCTAATATATCAAGATGGAACTACATCAAATCTTAAAAAGCATCTTAAGATACATAAAACCAAAGTACTCGAGTTAAAAGAATCAAATGTAAAAAAAGATAGTATCTCTGTGATCGATATGTTAAATAACAATAACGTAAGTTTTTGAAAATATGCAGTAGTAAAAAGGAAATATTTAAATTACTTAGGACGTAATGATATTTATTAGACCAATCGTCATCCTCATGAACCTTTTAATCAAGACAAACTTAACGATCTTATTAAACGATGGGTTATTAAATACAACTGACCATTCTTAATTACTGAAGATGAAGAACTTAAATTGATCTTTCAATATTTAGAGCCCTGTGCAGAAGGTATAACATCGAGATGAATATAATTTGATGATAAAAATTTAAATATTTAAAAAAAATTTTTTTATAGCACCTTCAGCCGATTTAATAACAAGACATATAACATGTGACTTTGAAAAAGAACGTGTAAAGCTTCAAGAAAAGTTGCAAGAGATTCCTGGGGGTATAGCAGTAACTACTGATATATGGACAACCGAATCGTATAATAAGTCGTTTATGGCAGTAACTATTCACTATGTTGATAAGTCATGGAAACTTAAAAGTATATTGTTAGATTTCATTAGCATGAAAGGATCACACACGGGTATTGCCATTTCACATGCAATGGAAATATGTCTTCAAAATATGGGAATTATTTCGAAAGTAGTTGCAATTACGCATGATAATGCATCATCCAATAATAGATTTTTGCAAGTTTTTGCAGAATTTTTATCACAACATGGCATTTACTTCGATAGTACTGGGCAATCTGTACGATGCTTTGCTCATGTTTTAAATCTTGCTGTGCGAAGCATGTTAGATGTTGTGGACGATAAGTTAGAAAGGGTTAGAGTTTCTAAATCTTATTATTATTATTATTATTATTATTATTATTATTATTATTATTATTATTATTATTATTATTATTATTTATTTTAATAATTTATTTTATATTTTTATTTAGTTGCGCTCATTAATTAGAGGTGTTAGAGGATCGCAAAAACGTCGTGAGAGGCTAAAGTTAACATATCAACTTCAGGGTGTAAGTCAATTAAAGCCAATTCTTGACGTTAGCACACGATGGAACTCCATCTTTGAGATGTATAGTCGTGCTATAGTACTACAAACGGTATTAGATACAGTTGCTTTAGCTGAGACAGAGTTGCGGCAGTATATTCTTAGTGAGGATGAATGGGAAACAATCAAACTTTTAGTTAAAGTTTTGAAACCATTCAAAGATGGTTAGTAGGTTATTTTATAGACAGTAGTCTATATATTTTTTATTTTAAAAAATAAGTACTAATTCATATATGTATTAACCAAGTATAGTAACAACTATTATGTCATCATCTGAGTATCCGACATTGTCAATGGTTGTTCCTCTTTACCATATGTTACTTAAAACGCTTGAGGAAACTCAGCAAAAACAAAATACATTACGATGGCTTGTACAAGGATGTCAGGCTGCAGCTGCTAAGCTTCTTGGATATTGTCAAAAAACCAACGTATAGCATATTTCAGCAATAGCATTAGATTTACGTCTTAAAGGTAGAGTGTAACATAGATCATTTTTAATAGTAATCACGTTGCAAATTATGCAAATCATAACAAATCATATGATGATCATATGATTTACATAGATTCTAACCAATCAGAGTTGATAATTTATGTAGACCTCCTCGTAAAAATTAACAACTTCTCGCAAAATTTTATAGTATTGAAAAATTGAAAAATATATTGAAATATTCTTGTTTATATTTACATAAGATTAAAAATCAATTTTTAAATTGTTTTCGACTAATTTATTTTAATTTTTAAAATTATTCTAACTTTGTTTATATAAACCGCTAATTTTTGTATGTACAACAAATAATTCGGCATTTATATTTATATTGTATTACACTATACCTTTAAATTCCAATACTTTGAGGAAATCAGATGGCAGTCCCAACTTATTACTCAAATCAAAGATGTGTAAGTTTGTGATTTATAATGTAAAATGTGTAATAAATAGTATTAATTTATACATATTATTTTATAGTGTTAAAAATAAATACGAAAGCCAATATGCTCCTATTCCTGGTCAATATTCAGCAGACTCAGTTATTGAATCTTCTACATCAAATATAATGTCACGAATTTACAAAAGAGCACGAACTGAATGTCAGAGCAAGTTCGATTTATACATATCCATACCACTTGCTGATTCCAATATAGATATCTTAGAATGGTAGCGAATCAACGAAGCTAGTTATCCAAATCTTTCCAAATTTGCTAGAGACTGTCTCGCAATTCCAGCTACTAGTGTTTTTAGCGAACAAATATTTAGTGTTAGTGGTAATATGATCACAGGAAAGCGAAATCGATTAAATGAAAAGACAGTTCGGATGTCAATGTGTTTACGATCATGGTGGAAAGAATTAGATGAATTGTATATATATAGTCTTATATTTATTATTATTATTGTTTTTAAAATTATACGATTATTTTTTAAAAGGAAAGTACGTTGGGTTTTTGCTAACAAAATAATGACCATGAGAGATTATTTTGTTTGCAAAACCTTATTTTCTTATAGTAGAACTGAACTTGCCTAGAACATTATTAGCGAAGATGCCTTAAGAAAACTAAAACTTATCAAAGAAAATATATGGGATGATATTAGACCAAAGTTAATTTGAAAGAGAACGGTACAACTTCCAGATCGCAATTGAACATTGCTAGAAGATGGTATTTCATAAATCTTATTAGGTAAAAAAAACTTACCTAAAACTATTTGGTTTTATAATAAAAATTTGTTTAAATTGTTGTCATATTTGCTTCTAAAATTCCTGATTGTTTATATATGTATATTTTGACAATAAGAAGTGGTGATTTGATTAAGTGGGAATAACTTGGGTTTTATTGGGAACTATTACTTCAAATGTTTCTTTGAAATCCGAGAAAATTTTTTCCACAACTTTATTAAAAGTGACTCTGGTCAATGCATCTTACAATATAAATATTATATATAGTTTTATCTTTTTAAAAGGTAATAATTAATGCGTAAAAATATTATTTTGTTTTTAAACAAATATTGGAGGCAATGCGAGATTCATAGTTCGCAATTAAAGGATATAATATCATCTGCGTTTGTCAATTAACTATATAGGCATTTTAAAATATATTTGCTTTTTTTTCAACAAAACCCGAGTTTAGCTTTTGTTGGTTATATAATATAACTAACAAAAGCCGAACTTGGGTTTTGTTAAAAAAAAAAAAAAAAAGTATATTACCTTATATTATACATGATGCATGTGAAGTCCATATAAGTATAACAATAACAATTTTTTATATCATATTATCTTAAATAAAGTGCATTGCGTATCGTACAATTAATTTTGACCGATTAGAATCTTGTTTATTAGCCAAGCAGAAGTTTTTATATTTATTAGTCGGATCCTGGATTAGACTCAAATCTTTTTATTCAGATCCGGATCTGAACTTTGGACCTGATCCATTTTTCGGATCGGGTCCAGATCTTTCAAAATATTTGTCCGATCCGATCCGTGCAGAACACTATGTAAAATGCCGAAGATTTCCATTTACATGTAACAATTTCCAACTCAATTTTTTAACAGTTGAAAGTTATAATAATCTACTCGGACTAAGGCTTATAAGCTCGCAACCATTGATAGAAAAACGGCATATTACATTATCTGGAAATTTGTACCTGCTTGGCAAGTATCGCTTAATACTAGCATAGCTCTTGACTGGAATTTTAGAGATGGCTCTGTAAGAGTTAACTCTAATCACACCATACCGAGTAGGTAAAAAGTCTCTATACAAGACCCTTTTTATTATCTCCGCTTAGTGATGGAACCTCCTAAATTATTACAGTAATAATTAATTAAGGGCAGTGTCATTAATCACCTGATTATTTTTTATCAGAGGCCTACCCCCTCCCTCTTTCTTAATATATAAATAGTCAGGTTCTTATATATAATTTCAACTTTTTTTACCCCCCTCCCCCCCTAAAAAATCACCTGATTTTTGTTACTCCTCTAATCGTATTATTAACTAATAACGACTTAATCAAAAATGCTAAGATATTGGCGGACTAAACTTTATTAATTCATTGGTAGATTACTTAATTCATTATATCGATATCATTAGCAATAATTGAAGTTATTAACTATCAATAATATTAATAATGCATTATTAATTTTTTCATTAACTTAAAACGCGAAGGCCCATCACTACGTCAGTATATAATATATGGGCAGCCGTCAATAGAAATCAAGCAAATCAACATTTGAAAAAAATTTAATTCCTTAACATTCACAGCTCATACCTCAATGAATTTTAAAGCTATTTTAATAATTTAATATTCAAAAGAAAGCTTAGATTGTAAGCTTTCTTTTGAATATTAAATTATTAAGATAGCTTTAAAATTCATTGAGATATGAGCTGTGAAAGTTAAGGAATTGATTTTTTTTCAAATGTTGATTTGCTTGATTTCTATTGATAGCTGCCCATATATATATAAGCTACAGTAGTATTAATTAAAATTACCGGTATTAGATCGATGATCATAGTGATTAAAAAAAGGATCCTGTATTGAGACTTTTCACCCATTCGTTATAATTCTAAAATACTAGATAATTATCATTAATTAAGAGCGTTCCCAAGTACCTCTCTCGATGCAATGAATATGATTGGTATATATCTGATATGATCAAACTATCAATAAAATGAATGCTTGAAAACACCTAAATAATGTAGTTACAAAAAATATTAAGTGTATATTGAAATTATAGAATTGAACCCGAGAAGTAGTAAAGAATATTTAATGTTCTCAAAGTTCTCAAGAACATTCAAAAAAATTTGAGAACACTATATTTAAAAATAATGTTCTTTTTTGAGAACAATTTATGTTCTCATAAGATATATATAAAATTAAGAAATTTGCTATTTATTGCTACTAGTAATGGTGGTGACAGATATTACGTAATATTTTAGGGTGGGAGGGGGGTCACTAAAATCTTACGTTAAATATAGAAGTTCATAATAGCCAATCAAATTTCTCTTATATAGGGGGGAGGGAGGTAGGAGGTATAGTAAAATTATATTACGTAATATATGTCACCACCCTAATCATTACTAGCAGCTAGTATTACATAAATACTAGGAAACGGATACCGTTAGTGTCCGAAGCCAAAAATAACAATTAATAAATACTGTACAAGTTTACTTAGTGCAATAAGTTAGAATTAATTAGTAAATTTTGTAAATTATAAGAGTTTATAGAATTTTATAAATAAAATTCTATAAACATATCGGCGAATCAGCGTAACATGTTGGCTCGACCAATCATGATCGAGGAATATCAAAAAAATTTTACGCGAAAATTTATTATAAAGCGAATTTTCACAAAAACGGTCTTTTTAACCAGCTTTGTATTTATAATTAAGTACGTAGAAAATTACGAAATTCATGTATTTAAATATAAGCCAAAAGTATATTAAAAAGGCCATTTTTTTGAAAATTAGCTTTCGAATTTACCCTTGATAGTTACCAACCCATTTCTCAATGCCCAACCCATTCTAAAACACCTGAATATTTCAACAAATGATAAAAGTACTTCTTTTTACAGTTTAGCTTAGCTCTTTTATTAAGTTTTATTGGTTTTTTAACTTGTCTAGGCGTCAAAAAGGCTCTTTTGTTAGTTGTAACAAGTACTTCGTTTGTTAGTTTTTCAACGTTACTTAGGAGCAAATTTTTATTTAACAGTTTATCGAAAAAAGACCCAATTACGCCAATCTGCTGCTATGAATCTTATAATTCACAAATTTTTATTAATTAATTCTAACTTTATGCACTAAGTAAACTAGTACAACATCCAAAATACATCAAATTATTAGAATTATTTTTATTTTACTTGAAATTTGGAGAAATATGCTTAAATTTGACTTTTTTGATCAAAAATCAAAATTTACGCATCTATTCTTTAAATTTCAAGTAAAATAAAAATAATTCTGCTAAATTAATATATTTTTAGGTTTTGAACAAGTTTACTTAGTGCATTAAGTTAGAATTAATAAATAAGATCTTGCGAATTATAAGATTTTATAAAATTTTATTAATAAAATTCTATAAAATCTTATGATTCATAAAATTTTATTAATTAATTTTAACTTTATACACCAAGTAAACTTGTTCAGCATCTAGAAATACATCAAATCGGCATAATTATTTTTATTTTACTTAAAATTTAGAGAATAGATGCATAATTTTTGATTTTTGATCAAAAAAGTCAAATTTAAGCATCTTTTCTCCAAGTTTCAAGTAAAATAAAAAAAATCATAGCTAATCTGATGTATTTTTAGGTGCTGAACAAGTTTACTTAGTGCATCAAGTTAGAATTATTTAGTAAAATTTTATGAATCATAAGATTTTTTATAGAATTTTATTAATAAAATTCTACAAATTCTTATAATTCACAAATTCTTATTAATTAATTCTAACTTTATGCACTAATTAAATTTGTTTAGCACCTAATAATACATCAAATCGGCTATGTTATGTTTATTTTACTTGAAATTTGGAGAACAGATGCATAATTTTGAATTTTTGATCAATAA
>QKWP01002813.1:0-18287 GCA_003550325.1 Gigaspora rosea | reverse complement strand
TTATAAGTTCTACTTACCTCTAAATTTTCATAAAAATTGGATGATTTTTTATTAGTTGATTTTATAAAATACACTTTTGTACCAAAAGAATCTATTATGACGCCAGTTAGTTTTTTACAAATGTCCATTAGTAAAAAATTATCCGATTTTTATAAAAATTTAGAGGTAGGTAGATTTTGTTATGGCGAACAAAATTGTCTTAATAATGAAGGTCGATTTACTTAATAAAAAAAGCCACTATTAGCATACTACGATTAAGTTTTATTAAAACTTAAAATTAAAAATTTGTATTTTTTTGTTGTGTTAGCACGCGACACATTTATTGGCTAATTACGCGGCGTGACAGACGTTATCACGTGACGTGACAGATCTCTAATGTCTAGAAGTATAGTGTCCTCAGCTACGCTTCAGACAATAATTGACCAATAGTATATTATTTGTAAGTTTATTATTGTAAATACAATAATAGAATTCTTACAATAATTACTATAAAGCTAATATAGTAACTATCTAGTGATTGGACTTGCCAGAGTTAGAAATTCAGGTTGTTTAATATTTTTTAATGATCAAAGTTAATAGTCCTTCTTACAAAAAATTTAATTTTTAACAAGCATATAAATTTTGAACCAATTCTCCTCATTTTCAATTAATTTATTTACTAGTAAATGCAGTATTTTATATTTTAAAAATTATAATAAATAAATTTAATAATTTAGCACAAGTGCACCCTATAAGATCTGTATAATGTAAAATCAAAACAACCAAAATAGCTTATTCTTTTTGTTAGTTAGGGTTAGGATAAGGTGAGAGTAAGCCATAGATGAGAAAGGATGATTTATAATAACTTTGCAAGTAATTTTTTTGTTAGAGTGTAAAGAGTAGTTTCATAAGCAAAATTATGAGTTACAAGTAATTTTTTAAAATATCACTATTTTTTGAATTCATGTTACACCTAATTCTACAATTTGATTGGTTTATTAGATGGATATTTTATAACACTATTTTAAAAAATTTTATTTTTAAGATTTTTAACATTTATTGCTAGTGCGATTTATCGCTACCCGTGATCGACTAATCATTTTGTTTGTTTTAATTTTACATTAATCAAACAAAACAAATAGTGCCCACATTATGATTAGGTTAGGGTTTGGCAGGACAAGAGTTAAAAGGCTCTCCTAACCCAAAATTTCGCAAGGAATTTTTTTGTCAAGAAAAAAGTATAGTTTCTTAGTCATAAATTTAAGTTAGAAGCGATTTTTTAAAAAAAGTTTGTTTTGCTTCGATTTCACATTACACCTGATGCTGCATCCCGATTGGTTGATCGGGGGTGGCAATGTATCACACTGGCGATGAATGATAACTCTCTATTTTTAAAAAATTATTATGCATAGTAAATTTTTTTAAGAACATAAAATTATAAATTTATGTTCTCAAAAACAAAAAAAATTTTTTAAAAATTCTTCACTGCCGAGAAGGGTTTCGAATTTCATAATACATTTTTTTTTCACCTTGACATCTAATACTATATGCTATTTCAATTCTGCAAACTTTAATCTGACATTCTGTTTAACAGTGCTTAAGTAAACTCGTTTTGTCCAAATTATTAAACCCATGAGTCATAGCAATAAAAAGGGTTAGTATCATCTTATCATAGATCTCGATATAACGAAGCTCTAAAGCTGGAGGTTTTGCTTTGTTATATCAAAACTTTATTAGTAGTTTCGTTATATAACTGTACGTACATACGTATGTATATGATTAAAAGCCTGGAATTGGGTTTTTCAAAATTTTATTTTCTTATATATACATATGTAATTTTTGAAAGTAAATTTTCATTTGCGTAAAGAAGAACATACTCTTAAGAACAATTCTAGTGTTTATTCTAGTTTTAACAAGTATTTTTAAATACTAACCTTAATGTTAAGCAGTACGTGGTGCAGATTTAGTATATCTGAAATACTACATGATTTCTACATGTTTGTCCTAGTATTTCTGTACTGTACTATTATTATATCCACCGATTTGATTTTTAGGGGTCTTTTTTCGATAAACCATTACACAAACTTCTGCTATTAAGTAACGTAAAGAATAACAACGAAACCTTCAAATAAAATAGTTTTTGGCCTCTATATAAGATAAATAAGCAATAAATATTCAAAGAACAGCTACGCCAAGCTGTAAAAAGAAGTACTATTACTAGTTGTTGAAGCGTTTTGGTATTTTCAGGTAGAAAAGGATTGGTTGTCATTGTTTGATCAGTTGTATAATGGGTAAGGGTAAATTCGGAAGAACTTTTCAGAAAAACTACCTTTTTAACTTACTTTTAGCTAATAATTAAACATGTAGATATTACAATATTCTATACACTTAATTATGGATTATAAGTAAGTTTAAAAGACCGTTGTTGTCAAAACTCACTTTGTAATAAATTTTAATAGCAAATAATTCTCGATCATGATTGGCTAATTTTGGGGTGAAACATAAGTAAAATATTATACAGCCTCCTCGTGATTTTTTATCTAGTATTACAGAAAAATGTATTGTATAAATCCGTATCAAAGTAATGTACTATACGTATAGATATATGCAAAAAATTTTACGAATATATGTATGGTTAGCAATACTTATAAAATTTATCTTTTATAAGTAATCCCCTTTTAATAGTTAGGGTTAGGGTGAGCGCTAATAGCAATACTTATAAAATTTATCTTTTATAAGTAATCCTTTTTAATAGTTAGAGTTAGTGTGAGCACTAATATTGTCCTTTTTCATGTTAGGGTTGTTATAGTTTAGGGAGCTACCGTAAATCAGGTGATTTCCATCTTTTAAGGGGCCACCCCCACCCACCCACACCTGACACTTTATTAGCCAATCAAATTGCGCAAAAAAATTATATATTAATTAATTGATAATTTATTTGTCAACTGGAGAATGGCGAAATGTGGCATTCTTCCATATAAACTTTTTTTTACTAAGTTAATGATACATGTCTACTAATTGAAAGTTGTAGAGCTCGTTGAGACGCATCTAACGGTAGTAGATCATCCAAATTAGCCCAGTGGATGGCGAGATATCATCAAAAAACGATTGGCCAACTATATAAAATTACGTGACGCAGATTACATATGAAAATCACTATAGGCGAAATGTAGCGTGCCTCCATTTAAATGTTTTTTTCTTACTAAGTTAACGGTATATGTCCACTAATTAAAAGTTGTAGAGCTCGTCGAGACGCATCTAACGGTAGTTAGATCATCCAAATCGGCCTAGTGTATAGCGAGATATCGTCGAAAAACGATTGGCTGACTATATAAAATCTCTATATAAACATTGTTTATATAGAGATTTTATATAGTCATCCTCTCCCCATCCACTAGGCCGATTTGGATGATCTAACCACCGTTAAATGCGTCTCGACAAGCTCTAAAACTTTCAATTAGTGTACATGTGCCGCTAACTTAGTAAAAAAACATTTAGATAGAGGCACGCCACATTTTGCCTATTGTGATTTTCATATGTAATTTGCGTCACAGAATTTTATATAGTCGACCAATCATTTTTTGATGATATCTCACCATCCACTGGGCCTATTTGGATGATCTAACTACCGTTAGATGCGTCTCAAAGAGCTTTACAACTTTCAATTAGTGGACATGTATCGTTAACTTAGTAAGTAAAAAAACTTATATGGAAGAACGCCACATTTTGCCATTCTCCAGTTGACAGATGGATTATCAATTAATAAAAAAATTAATATTATATAACTTTTGATCTACTAGACCATTTTAAATGATTTAACTACCAAAATGATCCTCTCAAAGTAAGGATTCTAGCAAGTCCAAAATTACCAAAATCCTATCAAAGGATCCTAACATCAATCTAGATTTATATAATATTATAGTATTTATTAAAATATTATATAATATTTATAATAATACAAATCAATATCGATCTTATGATCTAGTAATTGGATTTTAATGATTTTAGCTTGCTAGAATCCTCTCTTTGAAAGGATCATTTTGGTAGTTAAATCATCCAAATTGGTCTAGTAGGTCAAAAGTTATTTAATATTAAATTTACATATAAATTTATAATTTTAATTAAAAAATTTTTTATAATTTTGGCCAGATTTTGGTAATTCCGGCCAGAATTACACCTGATGCTTTGGCTACCCCACCCACCTACCCAAAAATCAGGTGATAAAAGTCAGCTCCCTTATAGATAAAATTTTTTAAAAAATTTCTTTTACCAACTAACATACCATCTTAATTTCTACTATATATACTTTATCAATTATACATTACATATTTGCTGATTTATCTCCCTTATTGGTGTATATATATTATAGACTGTACATAGTGATGGGATCTCTGTGTTTTAAGCTAACGAAAAAATTAATAATGCGTTATTAATATTATTGATAGTTAATAACTTCGATTATTGCTAATGATATCGATATGATGAATTAAGTAATTTACCAATAGATTAATAAAAGTTTAGTCCGCCAATTTTTGATTAAGTCGTTATTAGTTAATAATACGATCAATCATTATTATTACTGTAATAATTTAGGAGGTTCCATCACTAAGTGAAGATAATAAAAAGTGGCTTGTACATGGACTTTTCACCCACCCAGTATATATGGATGCTATATTAGTAGACCTAACTCATATAGAGAGATTCCAAAATTCTGTGTCAGAATGTATTGAATAAACTAGAATTGATTAATTTCTCCCAAGATCACTAAAAATTTTATTAATAAAACCATAGTTGTTTATTAATAGTTTTACTACTGTAATCAGTATTGTTAATTTTGGCTTCCAGTAGGAATTTCTAGCCTTCCAGTGGAAATTTATAATAGTAAAAGTTCCAGTGGTACTATTAATTTGCTTCCAGTGGACTTCTAGTAGCTTCCAGTCAACAACACTGACTGTAATAGCTCTTGCTAACTATGTAGCTAAATAACTCTAATTCTGATCCTAACCTCAATACATTCTGGCTATTAATTATGACCTGGAAATTTGGGGATTTTGATATGCATATAAAAATATATATTTATAGACTTTTATAAAGTGTGATATATAATTAGTATCGTATATATATTTATAAATTTTTATAAAGTATGATATATAATTAGTATCGCACCCTATTAGGCGATATATAACTATAACACAGGGGTGTGAAGCCTATTAAACTTCTTTTTTTTAATATTAAATATTTAAAATTATAAATTTATATACATTTTTTAAAATAATATTATTATAAAAGAAAAAATATATGTATCGCACAATGCGATACAATTATATATCACACTCTATAAGTACAGGTATAATGTAAGATCAAAACAATAAAAAAACAAACCACTTTACTTGATTTTAATTAGGGTTAGGGTAAGTACTGGGTAAGTGCGGTCTTGGGTTAAAGTAATACATAGTTTATATCAAAATTTTGCAAGGAATTTTTTTTGTTAGAACACGAAGGGCTGTTTCCTATCCAAAATTTTGATTTAAGTTTTTTGTATTTTTTATATTAACACCTGATTCTAGTGTTTCAATTCGTAATCTGACAATTCGAATTGATCTGATAATTCAGATTAAATGTAGATATCCAAATTTGTTAATTTTAACGGATATATCCTTAATAAATGTCGGATTAAGGATAAGGATTATATGATCCTAATCCTAGATGCGTAATATATATATTTGTGCCTCAGATCAGTTTTCCCAAGTGTGTAACCTGCTGATTGGATGTTCGAATGTCAACTGCTTGGATAACAGTTTAACTACGTACACATATAAGTAAAAATCCACCGCAATATATGTTCAGATAAAGAAAAGATAAATTTTTTTTAAGTTTTCGTTAGGTATTAAAGCAAGACAGGTTTGCTAGCGTGAAAGATCGGGCTTAGTAGTTCAGGTTTGTTTTAGTAGTGAATATCGCTTTTGCCCTATTCTGTTTACCATAATTTTTATGCATACAACATATACATTGTATTAAGAATTTATGAATCAACTCAGTTGGTTAAAGTAATTCAAGTATGTTTATTTCTGATTCTACGAGGAAACTTTAATGCACACATAGATAAGACCTTTGGATCGGTATATGTTTCTTCAAATATTATCATTCTGACGAATGGCCTGATTTAAAGTTAGTATTGCAAGAATTAGGTGTTGTGAATCAAACCCGTAATCACAAATTCAAGTACTGTACCTTATCTGAAATAAGCTATTTAGTTTACTGTCGCATAATATTCTCGTCTTATATAAGTGTTGCCAAGAGAAAATGAGACAACATGCTTCAAGTTTATTATTTATTATTTACAAGATTTAGCCTTTGAAAAGCCTGATAGTAACATATGATATTACAATCAGATCCTTTATGGGCTGACATCAGGAAATTTTATGTATAGATATTAATCGATATATAACTATTAATCGTTTTATATCAATTAAAAAATAACGATATATATCGATTAACTGGTTAAAAATCGATATATATCTTAATCGATATATATCATTTTTATATTAAATCGTTATATATCTACAAATCGATTATAATCGTAATTATTTGAAACGATATATAACGATTAACAGATCTTTGACCCATCACGAATAACGATTAACAGATCTTTGACCCGTCACGAATAAAAAAAAAAAAAACAGAGTTCAAAATCTCTTAAGCTCATTTGATCTGTAAGCTACTATAGATCACAAAAATATATTCTACAAAATGTATAAAAAAACTTAAAAAAAAAAAGGCCGTTTCGACCTATTTTTACCTCCTCTTCCTTTTACCCTTTCTTCCTTTTACTCTTCTCTCACTTTTACCCTCTTTTTCTTTTATCTCTCTCTCCCTTTTTCTTTATCAAAGACGCGTTTGACTAATATTTTTGAAATGTTTTGATGATTTTCGATGATTGTACTACAAGATCAAATTAGATCTTTGTTTATTTTTTTTGTTTATAATTTCGATCTTCTATTAATTTACATTGTTTTTTCGTTTTCCTTTTGTTTCATTTAGTTTTGTTTAGTTTCGTTTTGTTTCGTTTAGTTTCGGTTTAGTTTTTTTTATATATATTTTTTTTTTATTTTTTATTTTTAATTTTTTTTTATTTTATTTCTACACTTTACCACTAGCACTTTGCAAGAAATCTAGTGACATTTCAGTACTTAGCGCAAGCTAACTTAGCCTTTTGACACTTTGCAAAAACATACAACACCTTTCTCTAGCAATTTCTAAAGTTCAAAAACGCAAGTTTTTGCAAGTTTTTGCAAGGTTTCGTTTTATTTATTTTTTCATTTCATGTTTTTTGTTTTTGTTTTTATTTTTATTAATTTAATTTATTCTGGCACTTTGTGAAAACCTTCAACGATTTCTGTATTGCAAAACACGAACTCGAAATGGAGATTTGGGGCTTTGTTTATTTTTTTATTTAGTTTGCTTATATTTTTGTTTTTTGTTTTTTTCTTTTTTTTTTTACTTATTTTTTTTATTTTATTATATTTATCCTTTACTTCTTTCAGAACTTTGCAAGAAAACAGCTTAACTTTTCTGACACTTTACAAGAACACCAATTCTAACATCTCTGGCACTTTGCAGGAAGTCATGAATATGAATGAATATAATCGAATATAAGCAAATATAGGCGAAATATAAGTTTATTTTTTTCAATTTTGTTTTTTTTGTTATTTTTTTGTTTGTTTTTTTTTACTTATTTTTTTAATTTTATTTTATTTTATTTATTTCTTACTTTTTTCGGAACTTTGCAAGAAAACAACCACTTTCCGGCACTTTGCAAGAAGTAACAAATATAAGCGAATATAAGCGAATATGAACGAATATAAGCTAATATGAGCGAATATAAGGAATATAATAGTTTATTTTTTTTGTTTTCATTTTTTTATTTTTTTTTGGTTTCGTTTTTTTTGGATTTATTTTTTTTTGACATTTTTTATAATAATTCATAATAAAATATGTAATATTTTAAAATATAATAATAATAAATAAAAAAAATAAAATTTTATATTAAAAAATTGCGAAAACTTGCGAAAACTTGTAAAACATTTAAAAATTTGCAAAAAGCATGATTATGTGAATATAATAATTATTAATTGATATCATATTCGATAAATATCGATTAACCGGATATATATTGATTACTATCACTATCGATAGTAATCGACAGAGGTGATAAGTATTGATATATATCTTACCGGTTAGATAAAATTTGCAGATGGAATCTGGTAAATAATGAATAAATAATAGATTTTGAAAGCCCAAAGTTTCATTTTCTCTTGGCAGCACTCATATCGATAATCGCATTAGTTGATAAGTATAAAAATCGTTAGTATTTGAAATAATTTATATATCAGCTACCATAATTCAATTTATTAATGCTTACCTCTCATTTCATCCAATTCATATTGATTTAAACAATAGGTTTATTTTTTTGGCATCTTTCTTGCTTGCATTAATTTAATTAATGTCTTGGAATAAAATAAAATAAAAATAAATATATTACAAAATTTTTACTTAAATCCATATGACCTTTTGGTAGTTTTATATACAGTGTCATCGCTTGATTGAGTAAAGCTGAAGATTATCTTTTATATTTATAAAGCTGCCTGATTCAACATTAGCTTGAAAATTCTAAATCCGGATTAAACCTAAACATGATATATGTTAGAAAATTAAGCTTAATCGCGTTTTACAAAACTATACCAATACAGATTTTAAAATTGGCCCAATACTGATACAGTCTCATTTAATGCTAATCTTATCATTGTGTTTTTATATTGGTTGAGAATTGGCATTAGAGTAAGACTAACTTTGATAAAACCCAATAGTGTTATTAGAAAACAATCTTTGGCTTATATAAAGTTATTTTTTTGAGGATTTCTATAATTGAATTCGGATTAATCCGAATTATTAATCCGAATTTGAAATTCGAATTATAACCGAATATGTTGGGAAAAATCTGAATTTAATCCGAATGGCTTTTTCAAAATAGGATCGAAACACTACCTGATTCTGAATTTTGATTGGTTGGGCGATAAATAAGAGTATCGCACTGTGCGATATATAGATAACTCCATTATAAAATAAAAGAAAATAAATTTTTAATTAAATTATCAATAAATTATTATTTTTATTTTATTTTAATTAAATTATTATATTGTTTTAAAATTATTTTATTATTTTTTTTAATATAAACTTTTTATTTTAACTTTCTTAACTTAAAATTTTTTTTTAATATTAGACATTCATATAATGTTAAGGATTTAGAAAACTTCATATAATAATACGGATATTCATATCCACATAATTTATTGATTTGCATACTCATGATTAATTTGATTAAATAATATAAATTATGCAGATATGAATGTCTGTATACTATTATATCATAATTAAATTAGTAAAATAAAGAAAAAATAAATTAAAAAAATAGTAAAAAAATTAAAATAAATAAAAAAAATAAATTAAAATTAAAAAAAATAACTATTTAAAAAAACAAATTAAAAAAATATAAAAAATGTTAAAAAAAAAATTGAAAAAATAAATAAAAAAAAATTTTAAAAAAAAGAATAATAAAAAAATAAAAAAAAATTAATAAAAAAAACAATTAAAAAAATTAAAAAAAAATTTAAAAAAAGATTAAAAAAAAAGTTGATAAAAAAAATTTAAAATAAGTAAATAAAAAAAATTTAAAAAATTAAAAAACAAATCAAAAAAAAAACAATAAAAATATAATAAAAAAACAATTCAAAAAATTAAAAAAAAATAAAAAAAGATTAAAGAAAATCAAAAAAATTAAATAAATAAAAAAATTAAAAAAAAGTGAATAAAAAAAACAATTAAAAGAATTAAAAAAAATAGGAGAATTAAAATTATGGGTATAGCAATAAATAATTACTTCAAGTTAGCAATTGATTCGTAATACCTCTTTATCATATAATTAATTTCATTTCTATACCTTAAAGTTATCATATTATTTGGATAGTCTTCGCCAGTTATGTCTCATCACAAGAATGGCATCAAAAATAATAATAATAATAAGGAAAAAAATTAAAAAAAAGTATTTAATATTTTTGCGCATGTGCGCTGTAGCGCACCTCATATGATTTGGTGTAATGTGAAATCAAAACAACCAAAATAACTCGTTTTTTTGTTAGTTAGGGTTAGGGTGAGGTTAGAATAGTGTGTAGGTGAAAAAAGAGGCCTTATAGTAAAATTTTGCAAGGAATTTTTTTTTCTAGAGCACGAAGAGTAGTTTCATAAGCAAAATTATGAGCCACAGGCAATTTTTTAAAAGATTGCTATTTTTTCTTGATTTCACATTATACCTGATTCTATGATTATCAAATGGGTGCGTTACAATGCATATGCGCTAAATTACATAAACCTAAAAAAAAACAAATAAATAAAAAGCAATAAAAAAGGAATATTATATGCTAAATAAATTTTTACATTCATTTGAATAATCGTATTCTCCGAGTAGAACATATCCATATTAATTTTTCAGCTATAGTAAGAATCTGGTCGGGTGTCCTGTTTAACCCGAAACTAATAAGAAGATAATTAATTACTTTTTTTTTAAAAAAAAACACAAATTTACTGTTTCCAGATTTTTCATTACTGTTATAACCAGCCTGGCGTTGAATTTCCACGTTAAATTCATATAGAATGGTGTCGAATCACCACAAAATCAATATAAAAATGCTGTTAAAAATAATAATAATAATAAAGAAAAAATTAAAAAAAGATAAATAAATAAAAAGCGATAAAAATGAATTACCATTCATATTTCCCATGTAGAACATATTGGCATTGGTTTTTTAGCAACAGGAGAAAACTGGTCGAGTGTCTTGTTTAATCCAAATCTAATAAGAAGATAATTACTGTATTACTTTTTTTTTTTAAAAAAAACCCCCAATTTATTTTTTACAGGTTTTTTTATTACCATTGTGATCAGTCTGGCCATCGAATATCTACTTTGAATCTATAAAAAAAAAACTAGTAATTTTATTTTTATAGAAAAAAGGTTTGCAATATACTGTACTAGTTTTCTATATGTTAAAAAAAAGCATACAGTAATAAACTGCAAATTACGATCTACAAAGTGATTCACTATTTCGCAATTTAGGTTTTATCTTGTACTAGTGTTTGATTAGATGGTAGTGCTAGATATACTGGTGCTATATTTACTCCTCATTATGATTTTTTAGGCCAATTGACTTCCAAAGTTTCTAATATTTCTGCTTTTTTACAAGTTTTTATTAGTACGGTCATGTCGTCGAATTACTACATCGAATCACTTCTGTCACTTACCAAAAATGCTGTCAAATCAAATCACCACCACAAGAATGGTGAACACTTAGGAAAACTATTAGCATCAGTTAAAAGGAATAACAAAACTACAAAAAAAAAATGAGCAAAAAAAAACTTATTTTTTTGTGCTTCTGTAGATTACGCGAAAGTGTATAATGGAGCCGAGGTATGTAGATCTAGACCCGGGTATATAAAAAGGAGATTTTATATGAAAAGGAGATTTACAAGAATGAAACAAAAAAGAAAACTGAGAAGGTCGCAAAAATAAGCTCTTATTTTTTGATAAATACAAACTTTCTTAGCATAGTACTGTATAAAAAGCGTGTAAAAAATCTGTAGTTGTTACACAACTATACAAATATAGGTACGCAGCGTTACAGATGAAAAATGCTACAACTACGTTTTTGATAATTTTGATATAAATATATCAAAAACATAGTTTCAGTTATCACTGAGTATAGAATAGTGATGCCACCGAAATTGATTTTTGAAAAAGGTCTATTTCGTCTTCATTAGAGAAAATTAAAATTTTTTATAAGGAAGAGCAAATAAATTTATATAAATATGTTCCTTATAATTTCGTCTATTTAAAAAAAGTATCAAATAATTTTGTCTTTCAAGTAAAATAGGTCAAAAACAATTTCGTCTTCAAATTTTAATTTCGGGTTTTAGAACCCGAAACAATTTCGTCCTCATGTATAGTATAGAAGTATGAGTCCTATGCTTCGCTCTGAACAATAATTTTATTTTATTGTATTGTTTTAAAAAATTATTTTAGATTATATAACTATAAATTTTTCAATCATTTAGAAGTTATACTATGAAGCTCATTTTGGATTTGAATTCATTTACTATTTGTCACTTTACTAATTAGAAATATAAAAAAATTATTGTTATTTACTTTAATTTATATGCATTGTAAGCTTTTAATAATTGTAACCCTATTACTAATAGTATAAAGTTTTTAACAAAGCTGTATACAATTTCGATCAACTGCATATTATTTGAACGCATATATGGCATTGTTCTATACGTATGATACATGATATTTTCGCAAGTAAGTATTATGAGCACTTATATATTTATGGTGCACTATGTAAGTACTATGTATCACTGTGCTTCATAATAAATTACTGGATCTTTTCTTCCTCTGGACATTATCCAAATAAGAAAATATACAATAAAAATTAAAAGAATTTTAATACTACATAATATAGACTTTTACTTAGGGCGCTGACATTAGGGATGTTAAAATGCTTATATAAACTCTGCTCAAGCAGGTTCCAAGCACAAACTTTTACAGTTTGCTTATAAATTTTTTAAGCACTGCTTAAAAGCAAATATGCTTTTAATGCTTCAAACCTGCTTAAAGCAATTATGTTTCAAATTTGCTTAAAAGCAAATATGATTTAAATTAGCTTAATTAAATTTGTTCAAAGCAAATATATTTCAAATAAATTCTAAGAATATATAGTTATTGGCTTCATATGTTAATAATTTAACAATTAAATTTTTTTTACAATAGCTATACAGGTTAATTATTGGTTTTTATAATCCAACTAGATCAAATTATGAAAATTTTTATAAATAATTTTTTATATGCTTTAATAACTTCTGAATAATTGCAATTCTGAAAATCACAATCCTGTAAATACATAATTCTGAATATAATCTAAATATTAAATGCCAAATTAAAATCAAAATAACTATAATATGCTAATATCTAACCTTATACTAACTTAGTTTTATTTTAACTCTAATAAAACTTAGAATTATTATTTCAAAATAATATTTATATATATAAGATTTAATTCTTTGAAATTATAATTATTTCGAGTTTTTTTTTTGAAAATTTAAATTTTAAATTAATAATATATTGGTATAATTGTTCTTTTAATATTTTATATATTGGGCTATAGTACTATTGGAATTTAGTTTTTTGGTATTTTTAAACAATTTTAATAAAAACTAGGTTTAATTTGTTTTAGTATCAAAGTAAGAATGCTTCAAGTATAAACAAAATTGCTTGAGCAATTTGATATATTTATTATACAAGTTTACTTATATAAATCATGCTTGTATAAGCATGCTTATATAAATTTGCTTATATTAGTATGCTTATATTAACTGGTTTGTAAAAACCAGTTCAGTCTGCTTCAGTATCCAAGCAGGTATGCTTCGAGCATAAACCAAACTGCTTGAGCAATTTAATATCTCTAGCTGACATTTATTAGGTAATATTTTAGAGTGTGGGGTCAAGAAAAATCTTACTTTAGTTAAATTTGATTGGCTAAAATTCTATTTATAGATCTTACCAGATAAGCCTCTATAGTAAATAGATATTAGATAATAAATATCAGCGCTCTTATACTTGTAGATTCAAAATTATTTGATTCGTAAATCGAATGGTATGAAAATTTTTCAATTCTGATCAGTGTATTGATGACAAGTACATCAAATTACCTATTGCATCACAATATTCATTTGCACTTACATTTGTGATCTTATATTATTTTTTGAGATCCAATTTTTAAATAATATTTGCCTATTATTAATAAATAACTAAATTTTATTTATTTTTTAACTATACAATGCAGATATAACTGCACTTAAATACACGTTATTCAGAATATATCAGCAATTTTTTTATTAGCAAAAAAATTTAAAATGTAATACAGTGAATTATGCCAAAATTTTGTTGATAATAAATGTTGATATAGGAAGGTTTTACTATGATGGCATAGTATAGCTAGAGTGATAGCTATAGTCAAATATTGTCATATTTAAGATAAAGTAATCAAAGTGATGGATCTATGGTTGTGAACGCTTGAATTAAATAATAAATTTGAAGCAGTGTCGCAGTACTACGCAGTACTCATGTAACTAGTAATCGAATACGCGATAATGATTTCATTAAAAACTAAAAAATAATTGTATGAACGATAAGCATAGTAAGTAATAACTAGTGACGCAAATGTGTATTAGTAAATAATATATAAGGGTTCAATCGGGGAAGTGTCTAACTTTCATGCTCTTAAGATTTTTGTGATTTTCTTAGCAAATAAACTATTATTTGTGTGAAGCACCTTATCAGTGGTAATACCTGTTGGATACTTAGTCATCGTAGATAAGCCAAATAAATGAAGTTTATTAATAAAGTTGACAAATGTACAGTAGTCTAAGTGACTCTGTGACAAACAGCATAACACCAAAAAAAAAATTTTACCAATCCTTAGTTTATAATTATAAGAGAATAGTGAATACTAATGAAGATATCAGGATATTTCAATTGTTAGCAATGACGGATAAAAATGTCAATGAATACTAATGGCGTACCTTAGCGAAACTACTAAAAGGTTTCAAAAAAAAAAGATAACTTTAGTAAAAAAAATCAAATAATACATTTGAGAAAAAAGAGTTATTTTATCATGAGGGAATGTATCAAATCTTATCGTTAAGAATTACAAGATCATATAATTCTATTTGCAATAAAATAAGATAAAAAATTCGATAATTAGATATATTGAATCTTATCATTATAGATTAGAATGTAAATTTATCTTTACTTAATGAAGCATTGTCACGGTAAGAATTTTTCTATCTATTACTCCATAATAATAGTTAGACAATATATGCCTATGTATGCCTATAGTCAAATTTGTCAATATTGAAAAGAGCTAAAAAAAGATCAAATTATGCTGCGATTAAATAATTGTCTAAAAATAAAAAATATATTACATAGCAAAGACTTGGATCGTATTTAAAAAAGTAACCATATGCACAAAGGCAAAGAAATCGACGCAGGGAGTATAATTATACAATTAGAATCATATGACTATTGAAATAAGAATACTAAGGCGAGATGTATAACTACGTGACTAGAAACTAGAATCGTATGATTATTCTTAAGAAATTGGCGCGAAAGTACCGTTAAGCAAAAAGGCATTTAAACAATGTGTTGAATTTTTAAAAAGAGCAGATTTTTACGCGTTTAAAAGATATCTAAACAATAAATATATCGAGTTAGAATATATTATTGTATATAAACTTTATCAATCCATATAATACTTACCAACTTACTTTCTCAACATAGATGATACAAGATATGGTATAGCTTTAAAATTAATCAATGCAATTTTGATAGTTTTAATAGGCAAAAAATTTGTAAATAAAAATCAATTAATACAATTTGGCAACGTAAGAATAGAGAAAAGGAATTATCTAAAAAGTGTTGAGAATGTCTCTCAAAAGATCAGCATAGAAAACAAAAAAAAGATAGCAGAAACTAATAAAGAGCAAGAGACATGTTTTAAGCGCGATAGAAAAAGAAACTTTACTAAAAAAGTCTGGTAGCGCAGACCATCTTTTTGTTTCATAAAGTTAACACTGATTGGTAAAACTAAACAACGTAAAGCAGAAGCAAATTCCAGTTTATAGCAAGACCTGTAATTAAAGTAAATATAGAAGCAGCATATCCAGTCGGAGAGAATATTGCTACTATATCTCAAAGTGAAAGTATTGAGAATGCAGGATCAAGCACTAATTTGTAGCAAGAGTAGAATGACCTGTAATAGAAGTAAATATAGAAACTATATATTTAGCTAGTGTGAATATTGATACTACTTCCCAAAGTGAAAATATCACGGAATTAAGGGAGCTGCCGTAAATCAGGTGATTTCTATCTCTTAAGGGGCTACCCCCATCCAGTGAAAAAGATTTGAAATTTTTTTTTTGTTCTTTGGGAACATAAAATATTAAAATTATGTTCCCAAAAAATTTTTAATGTTCCTATAACTAAATCTCCCTCTCTCTCTTTCTCTCTCTCTCACACTTACTCTCTTTCTCTCACTTTCTTAATCACTCTTACTTTCACTCACTCTCTCACTCTCTCACTTTCTCTTTCTCTCACTCACTCTCACTCACTCACTCTCTCACTCTCTCCTCTCTCACTTCTCTCTCTCATGCAAAAAAACTATCTCTATAGGGAACACAAATTATAACTTTTATGTTCCCACTTTGTTTCTAATAGGAAACATAAATTCTAAATTCAGTGTTCCTAAATTTTTTTAAATGTTCCTGGGAACACTAGGAACATCAAATCTTTAACACTGCCCCCATCCACCCACACCTGACACTTTATTAGCCAATCAAATTGCGCAAAAAATTTATATATTAATTAATTGATAATCCATCTGTCAACTGGAGAATGGCAAAATATGGCGTTCTTCTATATAAATTTTTTTCTTACTAAGTTAATGATACATGTCTACTAATTGAAAGTTGTAGAGCTCGTCGAGACACATCTAACTGTAGTTAGATCATCCAAATCGGCCCAGTGGATGGCGAGATATCATCAAAAAACGATTGGCCGACTATATAAAATTCTGTGATGCAGATTACATATGAAAATTACTATAGGCGAAATGTGGCGTGCCTCTATCTAAATGGTTTTTCTTACTAAGTTAACGGTACATGTCCACTAATTGAAAGTTGTAGAGCTCGTCGAGACGCATCTAACGGTAGTTATATCATCCAAATCGGCCCAGTGAATGGCGAAATATCGTCGAAAAACGATTGGCTGGCTATATGAAATCTTTATGTAAACACATATAGTCGTCCAATCGTTTTTTGACAATATCTCGCCATCCACTAGGCCGATTTGGATGATCTAACCACCGTTAGATGCGTCTCGACGAGCTCTAAAACTTTCAATTAGTGTACATGTACCGCTAACTTAGTAAGAAAAAAACATTTAGATGGAGGCACTCCACATTTCGCCTATAGTGATTTTTATATATAATTTGCATCACAGAATTTTATATAGTTGGCCAATAATTTTTTGATGATATCTCACCATCTACTGGGCCGATTTGGATGATTTAACCACTGTTAGATGCGTCTCAATGAGCTCTACAACTTTCAATTAGTGGACATGTATCGTTAACTTAGTAAGTAAAAAAATTTATATGGAAGAACGCCGCATTTCACCATTCTCCAATTGACAGATGAATTATCAATTAATAAAAAAATTAATATTATATAACTTTTGATCTACTAGACCATTTTAAATGATTTAACTACCAAAATGATCCTCTTAAAGAGAGAATTCTAGCAAGTCCAAAATTACCAAAATCCTATCAAAGGATTCTAAAATCAATCTAGATTTATATAATATTATAGTATTTGGGGTGAAGTCAATAGAAATGGGACAAATCTATATAATAAATTTGTCACATTTCTATTGACTCCACCCCATTTATTAAAATATTATATAATATTTATAATAATACAAGTTAATATTGATCTTATCAAATACACTCTTTTTAACGATCATCTGGACCAACTTTTTCATGATAACCGAACTGTAGAAATTTATAGATAATATGCAACCTCTTACTACAAAACTTCTTTTAGAGTATTCAGGAACAAGAGTTATACTCTGAGCAACTGAAAAAGAGCTGGAAAAGAAGTCTTGGGATAGCTCTCCCTGGAGTAAAACACAAAAACTATTGAATAGTAGTTGGTTACTAAGTAACTGAAAGTTTTTATCATTAAGCTCAAACGGTTTTGAACTTTATGAAAGCTGCATATTTTTCTGTAGACTACAAAACTTACATGGTTTCAAACCCACGAAACAAGTTGGATCTCTTGGTACTTTTTTTGTCCCTTTGGTCCTTTTCGAAATTTCGACAAAGTGGGTATTTTGGTTTACCCCCTCCAAAAGATCGACAATGTTTACCTCCCCCAATTGGGAAATGCAGCTACCATATTGGAATGAAGTCACGAGTGAATTTCGGCCTTTCAGAATAAACAACAATGACACGTGTTTGAGGAAACCTTGTATCGAAATTTCATTCTAAAATGTTCTTATAGCCATAGTTTCTTTTACATACCTATCTCTACAATTTTTGTTAGGTTAGAGGCCATTTTTTCTAGTAATAGTTTTTTGCCTACAT
>QKWP01002812.1:33095-47970 GCA_003550325.1 Gigaspora rosea | reverse complement strand
AATTCCTCCATAAGAATTATTCGAAATTACCCCTAATTTAGTAATTCCCGGCAACACAAAATCCGACCACACTGTGCAATACTATAGCCCTTTTTATCACTTGCATAAATATCAGCATCTTTATTATTTATGTCGAAAAAATATCCTGAACTCTGATCCCGCAATTATAGTTCATGATATATTAAGCATACTCTCTACATAATACTAATAATACCACATAATACCACATAATACCACATTATACAGTATAATACATACTAAATTTATTATTTTTATTACACCAGTAATAATATTTTAATATCGATATATTCTATAATAAAAGATATTTTATTATAAAATGCAAAGAAATGACATTAATATGAATGGAAAAAATAACTTTTCAATTTATCAGTGAGGATATTCTATATCTTCTGGTCCAATTTTATGTGTTAGTGAATATTAAGGTGCTCTACTATTTTGATTTTTTTATTTTTGTTCAAAGTTGCGAAGGTTGCTTTTATTAATTCAAAATTTCTGGTATTCCTAATTCACGTAATTTACTACCTATAAAAGATTATCAAACAACGATAATATCGAATGATACAATTTATATTAAATAAACAAATTTATAATTACCTTGGTATTTATAACTACTATTAAATGTAATGAAGCCGCTCCTATAATTTGATTCATTATCTGGTTCATTTTTTAAATTTTGTAGTTTTTTATCAGATTCAAATAATTCTAATAAAATAGTTTCATTACTCTGCCATTCTACGAAGGTATCATAAAAATTTCTTTTGATGTTGGTCTCTTTTTTAGATCCATGTTCCAACATTTCTCCATCAAATCCGAATAGCATATTGCTGTATTTTCATAAATTTGTGGCCGCAATCCATTACACCAAACATGGCGTCGAAACGAAACCTACCCGAAACTAGTTTCGGAAGGGTTCTAATCCGAAACTAGTTTCGGATTTTTTTAAAAAAATCGAAACTCCGAAACCCGAAACCCCGAAACTATAATCCGAAACCCAAACCTATAATCCGAAAGCCAAAATATAATATTGAAGCCTTTAAAATTTATTATAAAGTTGATTTATTTTTAATGAACTCAAAATGTAACATTATTTTTGAATAAATTATAACATCTCGGTTTGTTCGGTTTTTTTAAAGCTGGTCAACTTTATTTTTAATTTCATACCGTTATTACAACTGATTTCAAAATCTAGATTATAGAAAAAATTGCCAATGATGAACCAATAAGTATTTGATGACTTTTGATACCAACAATTTATTTAATTTTGCGGTAACTTATTAATTCTATCATTAGTAGATATGGACGTACTAATTACTTATTATTACTTGATATTTTATCCAAGTTTTTACGTAGTAAGTAAAAAAAACTATGCTTGCAATTTAAGCAACTTTGATTGCCAGAATATAAACTCCGGAATTATACCTTCATGTTATACTTGTGAATCATAACAACAAAAAGGACTGCGCGCATGCAATAAATTGTTGGATGCATTCCGGCCCAAATAGCGCTGGATATTCAAATTTTATTGTATTCTTTGAGGAGATATATAACATACATCAATGCGATTAATGTATATTGAAGAGATACATAGCATACATCAGTGCATTTGAAAGAGATATAAAATACATTAATGCAATAAATGTATATGGAAGTTTTTTTTTTGGTAGTTTTTGGTGTTCAGGCGAGGTTTCAGGTTTCGAATGAGGTTTCGGTGTCGGCTGAGGTTTCGAGTTTCGGATAAGGTTTCGGAAGTTATAATCCGAAGCCTGAAACTTTCGAATTTGGCACAAAAGAGTTTCGGCGCCAACTTTGGAGAGAGTAAACAAATAAATTATTGATGTTTTAACAGTTTCGGGTTTCGGTTGAGGTTTCGGGGTTTCGGTCGAGGTTTCGGGTTTCGGTTGAGGGTTCGAGTTTCGGATAAGGTTTCGGAAGCTATAATCCGAAACCCGAAACTTTCGGAATCGCCAAAAAAGTTTTCGGTGCCATCTCTGCATTACACACTTGTAACTGGAATTGTAATTCTGAATTCTGCTCAAAAGAAACAGGCCTGCTATAAAAAATTTCCCACATGATTATACCAAATGAATAAATATCAGATTCTTTAGTACATGGATGTTTGTTCAAAACTTCAGGAGCAATATATGGTAAAATTCCATAAATTCCATCTGAATTTGATTTTAAAGCAATATTAGCTGTTATCGAAAGCCCTAAATCAGCGATGTGTGCACTTTTTAAACTATTTAATAAAATATTTCCACTATGTAAATCACGATGAATAAGATCCTGAGAATGCACTATCATAAGATCATATGCAATACATTGTAACAGATTTAATTTATCTCTCCAATCCATTTGTGATATGACACGTAGATTTTTTCGCAAACAACCTTCCAAAGCATATTCCATGACAAGAAAATAATCTTTTGAAACTTTATCTTTTGATACACCGAAACATCTTAAAAAAGTTGGATCTTTAAGACCGATATCACAATATGCTTTTAACTTGTTATTAAAGGAAATATATATTTGAATGGTTAATTTTATTACAATCATTAACAATATGATAAATTGTGAATAATAAAATTAATATAACAATTAATAAGTATTACCTCTCTTATAAATTCTTTATGATAATTATTTGATTCATGAAATAATTTAAGTGCTACAGATCTGTCTATATAGTGAATTTTATCAAACCATTCAGCATGGTTTACTGTTGCAAATCCACCTCTACCTACCATTTTAATATTTTTAAATTCATCAAAAGAAATCCAAGATAACTGATACTTGCTTTCGATAAACTTTTTTTTCAAATCATCTTCAATTTCTAAGTTATTTATCCATTCGTTTTTAACTAATATTTATTTATAACATTTCATCAATGTTAGATATAATAAATTATTAATAACAATATCAGGTTTTGGTTTATGATTACTTAAATATGTTAGATATTACCTAAAGTTAAATAATTTTCTCTGCTCCTGCAAAATGCATATAATGAATGTTATTACAGTATTGTAATTTGTTACCCTGAAGACAGTTGGCAATGGGCCAAAAGAGTTCGATAGTTGCACAAATGAGTTAAAAAGAACTAAAATTATTGACTCCATTCGGAGCTTCATTGTGTATTTGCAGCACCACTGCCAACCCTTTCTGGAGAGTACTAAGCGAATACCAAGACATCTGTAATGAATTTTTTTAATCGATATATTTCTTGTTAAATCACTTTTTTAAAAAATTTTTAGGCCATCTTCTTGCCCAAGCTCTATTTTAATTCTGACCTTATACTAATATGTTTGTTTTTATTTCAATTACATCTGATATTACGATTTACAATATTCCTACTCAAATCTAAATTCTATTTAAAAATTTACCTTTGATACCAGTATTTGGCTTTATCTAGATCTCTTATTACACTAATTCCACATCGATAACATTCTGCAACACTTGACATTCCATCAATATATCCCATCTCCGCTGATTTTCGATGATAAATGAAAGCTTTAATTTCGTCCTTTTCAATTCCAATTCCATATTTATAGTAATTTCCTAATTTATATGCTCCTACAAAATGTCCCATCTCTGCAGATTTCTGATAATAAATGAAAGCCTTATGATCATCTTTTTCAACACCAAATCCATATTGGTAACAAAGTCCTACACCAAATACTCCATTAGCGTTACCCATCTCTGATAATTGTTGAGCATAAAAGAATGCCTTATGTTCATTTATTTCTACTCCAATTCCGAAAAAATAACATATTCCAATTCCACGAAATCCAAGAGGGCTTCCCATGCGCGCAGATTTTTGATAATAAATGAATACATTATGTTCATCTTTTCAACCCATTTACCCAAATGATAACATTCTGCAAGAATAGTTAGAACCATAGGGTTGATTTGATTATTTAAGCAAAAATTGATAAAGTTAACAGGATTTTGCTTTTTCTTTATTAAAAGTTGTTCCAATATATCAAGAATTAAACTAGGATTTATGAATTCAAATGTTTTTTCTTTATATAGATTACACATTTCTTTGACGATTTCATTCATAGAGTTCTGTGATAAATCTTGAAATTTGTTATCTTCTAAATACAATTGTGTATTATTGTTGACTACTTGAGCAATATCTAATGAGCTGACGATTTTTTCTTCCTGATTTACAAATATGTCATTGTAATTTGACATTTTGATGCTGCTACTATTAGGCATAAAAGAGCGAGTTACAAAGATCATTAAAAAGAAGGGATGGCCGGAAAAAAATAACACAAGAAAATTTATATGTATATATGTCTATGCCACAAACTCATGTGATGATATAACAAGGGAAGTTTATTTAAATAAAAAGGGATTATTTTTAACAATGGAATTACGAAGTGTTAAGCGGTAAGTAAGAGAGTATTTATGAATAAGAATAATAAAATAATTTAAATATACGACAAAACTTAAACAATTCTCATGACTTTAAAAAATTAAGTCGAATAAATAACTTTATTATAGAACAAATTCAAAAGATATTTATACATGTTTTGAGAAAGGAGATATTCGCAATTTATATTGATGCTTCTTCTAATGCTCAAGACTTAAATCCAATTTAATAAAATTTAGAACAGTCGGTAACATTGCCAAATAAGGTAGCTGCGAGATGCTGACACGAAAACCAGATGCGAATAGCAACATATTTAGATTTATTAATATGTATGAGTTGATTTCGTGCATTATTAGCTCTATATGATGTGGTAGTAATAGAATAATCTGTTATAACGACAATTTTCATATTTATACTAGTTCAAATAAATTAAGTTTAGCAAAATCGCTGATGTCAAATTGATAACAATAATGCGCGAATTGGTGATACAGGCTGATCCCAAAGACTTGGGCCGACCACAAAATTACCCGTGCCGGCAGACCGGGTCGACCATATTATTAATGTAAAAAAATTTTAGTCAATCCAAAATTACCAAAAACTCCTATAATATGATTTTGTAACAGTAATTTCGGTAATTTTACCGAACAAATTAACAAATTACCATACCTCAAAATTCTTGACAACCATGTTTGCCATGCTCGGTTGACTGTCTATCATCCCGAAAATCTCCGATATACACTGACTTTTCTTTGATTCTGACTTAATACTGCCGATTCTATGATTAATTCCAACCTAATTCGACAACTTGTCCAAAAGTTCTGGCAACTTACATCAATGATCTTTGTGACTTACCTTTTGGTAATTATCAGCATTTAAGTCAACTGCGGAATCAAGTCCTTAAAAATTATTTAGCGGTCCGATACTAAATTATGTAAATAATATAATCGCGGTTGATTATTCCGACAAGAAGTAAAAATATTTAGCTAGTCAGATAAAGCTAGTGATGGGCAAATCCCGATTTTTTTAAAAATCCCGCGCGTGATGCAGGATCCGCGCGGGATTCGCGGGATCGAGTATAGTTTCCGAATTTTTCGCGATTAATAAATATATATATATAAATCATCTCTAGGAATGTAATTTCTCGTTAAATAATAACATTTCTTATAAATCTTACTGCATTTTATTACAAATAAAATGCATATATCGATTTTGCCTACTTTTAAAACATTTGAAGCTTATATAACTTATAATTATATAATTATTAAATTTATCATTTCAGATTTGTCTTAATTTTATCATTATTCTCTACCTTAGTACGAAATCGATTTATCTAGATCCTGAAAAAGGGAAATTTAATCGTGAAAATTACCAAAATTCAATGGTTCCCAGACAGATCACGAAATCACTTCTTATTAAGTTTCTTATTAAATTGATCCAAGTATAGGTCGTATATGAATTTATGTCGATTCTGAATTAACATGTATTATTCGTGAAACATGCGTCATTTTAGAATCGGTATACTATTTACTAATTAATAATAATAAAAAAAAGCAAGCGAAAAAATTTAGAAATAATAATAATAATAATTAATCCATGACTACATGTAGCCGCATTTCATAAGACAATCAAATTTCAAGATCAGATATAACGCAAAAACCAAAACATAAATCTTTTTTTTTTAATAAAAGTTTGTTAAACACAAAGTTTTGACTATGAAACCGCCTTCTGCGTTCTAGAAAAAAAACATCTTGCTAAATTTTGGTATAAACTGCCCCTTGCCCCAATTTAACCTCACGTTAATCTTAATCTTGAAGCTTTATTTTATAAAAAAAAAAAATTGGGGTTGATAGTAACGCTGTATGCAGCCTATGGCTACAAATATATTAATTCTAATAATAATAATAAGTAAAAAAATTAATTATTTAAAAAATGTTCTATTAATTTTAACAATGTAATGATCAAGATATGTTTTTAAGGATTTACATTTACTAAATTTGCTATTTTTTTTATCGTTTGCACAAATAAGATGCATCTTTATTATTTATGTCTCTAAACTCTGATTCCACAATTAGAGTTCATGAAATATTAAGAATATTCTCTATTACCACATTATACAGGATAATACGGATTAAATTCAGTCTTTTAATTATACTAGTAAAATAAAAGTTCTATTTAAATATATTCTATAATAAAAGATATTTTATTAAAATGTGCAAAGAATTGATATTGATATAAATGGAAAAATTAAGTTTTCAATTTATCAGTGAGGATATAACTAAAAAATGTGTACGATATTTTTTTTACAATATTCTATATATTTTTACGTGTTAGTGAATATTAATGTGCTCTACTATTTATTTTCAAAGCTGATGGCCTCTTTTATTAATTCAAAATTTCTGGTATTCCTAATTCACGTAATTTACTACCTATAAAAAGATTACAGACAACGATAATATAGAATGATACAATTTATATTAAATAAACAAATTTATAATTACCTTGATATTTATAACTACTATTAAATGAAATGAAGCTGCTCCTATAATTTGATTCATTATCTGTTTGTATATTTTCATTTTTTAAATTTTGTAGTTTTTTATCAGATTCAAATAATTCTAATAAAATAATTTCATTACTCTGCCATTCTACGAAGGTATCATAAATATCTTTTGATGTTGGTCGCTTTTTTAGATCCATGCTCCAACATTTCTCCATTAAATCCGAATAGCATATTGCTGTATTTTCATAAATTTGTGGCCGCAATCCATTACACACTTGTAACTGGAATTGTAATTCTGAATTCTGCTCAAAAGGAACAGGCCTGCCATAAAAAATTTCCCACATGATTATACCAAATGAATAAATATCAGATTCTTTAGTATATGGATGTTTGTTCAAAACTTCAGGAGCAATATATGGTAAAATTCCATAAATTCCATCTGAATTTGATTTTAAAGCAATATTAGCTGTTATCGAAAGCCCTAAATCAGCGATGTGTGCACTTTTTAAACTATTTAATAAAATATTTCCACTATGTAAATCACGATGAATAAGATCCTGAGAATGCATTATCATAAGATCATATGCAATACATTGTAACAGATTTAATTTATCTCTCCAATCCATTTGTGATATGACACGTAGATTTTTTCGCAAACATCCTTCCAAAGCATATTCCATGACAAGAAAATAATCTTTTGAAACTTTATCTTTTGATACACCGAAACATCTTAAAAAAGTTGGATCTTTAAGACCGATATCACAATATGCTTTTAACTTGTTATTAAAGGAAATATATATTTGAATGGTTAATTTTATTACAATCATTAACAATATGATAAATTGTGAATAATAAAATTAATATAACAATTAATAAGTATTACCTCTCTTATAAATTCTTTATGATAATTATTTGATTCATGAAATAATTTAAGTGCTACAGATCTGTCTATATAGTGAATATTATCAAACCATTCAGCATGGTACACAGTTGCAAAACCACCTCTACCTACCATTTTAATATTTTTAAATTCATCAAAAGAAATCCAAGATAACTGATACTTGCTTTCGATAAACTTTTTTTTCAAATCATCTTCAATTTCTAAGTTATTTATCCATTCGTTTTTAACTAATATTTATTTATAACATTTCATCAATGTTAGATATAATAAATTATTAACAATATCAGGTTTTGGTTTATGATTACTTAAATATGTTAGATATTACCTAAAGTTAAATAATTTTCTCTGCTCCTGCAAAATGCATATAATGAATGTTATTACAGTATTGTAATTTGTTACCCTGAAGACAGTTGGCAATGGGCCAAAAGAGTTCGATAGTTGCACAAATGAGTTAAAAAGAACTAAAATTATTGACTCCATTCGGAGCTTCATTGTGTATTTGCAGCACCACTGCCAACCCTTTCTGGAGAGTACTAAGCGAATACCAAGACATCTGTAATGAATTTTTTTAATCGATATATTTCTTGTTAAATCACTTTTTTAAAAAATTTTTAGGCCATCTTCTTGCCCAAGCTCTATTTTAATTCTGACCTTATACTAATATGTTTGTTTTTATTTCAATTACATCTGATATTACGATTTACAATATTCCTACTCAAATCTAAATTCAATTTAAAAATTTACCTTTGATACCAGTATTTGGCTTTATCTAGATCTCTTATTACACTAATTCCACATCGATAACATTCTGCAACACTTGACATTCCATCAATATATCCCATCTCTGCTGATTTTCGATGATAAATGAAAGCTTTAATTTCGTCCTTTTCAATTCCAATACCATATTTATAGCAATTTCCTAATTTATATGCTCCTACAAAATGTCCCATCTCTGCAGATTTCTGATAATAAATGAAAGCCTTATGATCATCTTTTTCAACACTAAATCCATATTGGTAACAATATCCTACACCAAGTACTCCACTAGCGTTACCCATCTCTAATAATTGTTGAGCATAAAAGAATGCCTTATGTTCATCTATTTCTACTCCAATTCCGAAAAAATAACATATTCCAATTCCACGAAATCCAAGAGAGCTTCCCATTTGCGCAGATTTTTGATAATAAATGAATGCATTATGTTCATCTTTTTCAACCCATTTACCCAAATGATAACATTCTGCAAGAATAGTTTGAACCATAGGATTGATTTGATTATTTAAGCAAAAATTGATAAAATTAACTGGATTTTGCTTTTTCTTTATTAAAAGTTGTTCCAATATATCAAGAATTAAACTAGGATTTTTGTATTCAATTGTTTTTTCTTTATATATATTACACATTTCTTTGACGATTTCATTCATAGAATTCTGTGATAAATCTTGAAATTTGTTATCTTCTAAATACAATTGTGTATTATTGTTGACTACTTGAGCAATATCTAATGACCTGTCGATTTTTTCTTCCTGATTTACAAATATGTCATTGTAATTTGACATTTTGATGCTGCTACTATTAGGCATAAAAGAGCGAGTTACAACGATCATTAAAAAGAAGGGATGGCGGGAAAAAAATAACACCAGAAAATTTTATATGTGCATATGTCTATGCCACAAACTCAAGTGATAATGTAACAAGGAAAGTTTATTTAAATAAAAAGAGATTATTTTTAGCAATGGAATTACGAAGTGTTAAGCGGTAAGTAAGAGAGTATTTATGAATAAGAATAATAAAAGTATTTAAATATACGACAAAACTTAAAAAATTCTCATGTCTTTAAAAAATTAAGTCGACTAAATAACTTTATTATAGAACAAATTCAAAAGATATTTATACATGTTTTGAGAAAGGAGATATTCGCAATTTATATTGATGCTTCTTCTAATGCTCAAGACTTAAATCCAATTTAATAAAATTTAGAACAGTCGGTAACATTGCCAAATAAGGTAGCTGCGAGATGCTGACACGAAAACCAGATGCGAATAGCAACATATTTAGATTTATTAATATGTATGAGTTGATTTCGTGCATTATTAGCTCTATATGATGTGGTAGTAATAGAATAATCTGTTATAACGACAATTTTCATATTTATACTAGTTCAAATAAATTAAGTTTAGCAAAATCGCTGATGTCAAATTGATAACAATAATGCGCGAATTGGTGATACAGGCTGATCCCAAAGACTTGGGCCGACCAGGCTGACAAACTTACCCGTACCGGCAGACCGGGTCGACCATATTATTACTGTAAAACTAGCACAAGATCATGTGGCGGCTTCGCCGCCAGTCTTAACAATTAATAATTAAATGTGGTAATGTCAACTAAATTTATTGACTTGACCAAGAGGTATTTTCTAGCTGATTGTTCGTAATGTATAAATATGTGCAAAAACTTTGATTATAGATATTTAATCGATAATGCTTAATTAACTAAAACCAAGTTTGAATAGAATTATAGAGTACAGAAGCTTATAAGATCTTAAGAATTGGAACCGTTTAACTAACTATATGAAAAATCTTTTTAACGTTATGTTGATCATAGATCAGGTTTGTCTTAATGCTAGTTAAATTAACTTGTTAAGATGGTTAAACGAACGAACTAATAGGAAAATAAAACCTACTTATGGTTGGGCCTCGCTTCGCTTGACCGGTTTAAACTCTATAGCGTCTATACTTATAGGATTATATCATACATGATTAGATGGTGCCCTTGTCGTTACTTTTATTGATTAACGTGGTTGTATTGTGTGTTTCTGCATAAGTTATTGTAAAAATTCTCTTACAAAACTTACTCGCATTCCAGTGGCACGTAGTGTGTGGTTAAGGTTGAATTGACTTTCATCAAAATTAACACGAATTCTATTATGACTTATTGTAAATAATTCTGTTGCAAAACTTGTTATTCCAGTGATGCATAATATGGTATTAAAGTTGAGCCGGTTTGCAATAAATTACCGTAATTTCTAAAATAAATTACCATAAAACATTTTGTTACAGAACTTATTATCGCTCCTTTCAATTTAGTTTGATTTGATCCTTTTGTAATTTTTTTGTGTCCCATGATTACAATATATATAATCACTAAAATTTTTAATATGTTTCGGAACGCATTTAGTAATAAAAATGCCAAAAGTGTAATGAATGAATTCTGAAAATATAATGAATTTAGGTAATTTCTTGCATTGTATCATGGGACTCACGGAGCTCGCAAAAAAATCATATAATGGCAAATCTAACTAAATCGAAAAGAGCGATAATATAGTACATAATGGTCAAAGTTGAGTTTGTTTGTATTGATATTATCATTCATGATATTTATCGGTAAACCATTCTTTTTAGAAATTATTTGCTATTCCGGTGACCGTAGGTCATATATATTTGCATTAAAATTTTATTATGAGTTGAGTTATGTAAGCAATTCTGTAACAACACTTACCCAAAGCTTGAGTTAGTTGGTATCAGAATTGTCTTGATTTCTATGTGATTAAGTTTGAATTAGCTTGCATTTGAATTATCATTTCTTTCGTAAGAGTTCTGTTGCAAAGCCTACTCGCTATTTCGGTGACTACAATACCGGTATGTGGTTAAGGTTGAGATAGTTTGCACTGAAATTATCGTATAGAATTACCATACCATCATGAGTTACTGTAAAAAAAATCTTGTTGTAGACCACAGTATTGGTTAAAGTTGGGGTAGTTTGCATTGGAAATTGTCTTTACTTTCTGTGGTCGAGTTAGTTTGCATTGGAATTATCCCAATTTTTATCGCGAGTTAATGTAAAACTCGCGAGTTACTGTAAATATTTTATACTTGCTATTTCCATATTCTCGTTATTCTGGTAATGATGAAAATGCATTGAAAAGATTGTGATTTATGTCGTGAATTACTTAAAAAAATTCTCATATAAAACTTGCCGTTATTCTAATGATCACAATACATGGTTATAGTTTAGTTTGCGTTGAGAATTATGGTTTCTAACGTGTGTTACTGTAACAAATTCTGCTACAAACTTTACTATTCTGACGATACACAGTATGTGACTCATTAACGCATGTTATTAATGTTATCCATATCTCAGTTAATATAATACCAAAGATACAAGGTGCTCATAACAGATAATGAAAGTCGATTTTCAAAAAATAATAGATGACAACTGAGGATAAGAATAATAATAACTGGTCGTTTCTGTATCCTTGATTCTCCACATTTCGATTTTCACGCACTGATTTGTTTGAATTTAAATTGATAGATAATATGCTCAAGTTTTAATCAAGGTTAAGTCACTAAATATAGGATAAACTGGTGCAAAACAGGAATTAATATATTAGTAAATAATGATAATCATATGGAACTAAGCCTAGTCTTTGTTATATATCGGAAATCATACGAAATCATACGATTACCCTTTGTATAAATACTGTAAATCTATAATATGTAATTGATCCCAGTAAGAAACTGTTAAGCTTGTCAACGAAGTGACGACTTTATTGCAGATCATGTTGACTTTTGTCTTTTATAGTTATTTTAGTACTTTGGTTGAGGCTTCTTGTTTAAGGGCGGGGTTTTGTTTTTTGTTATTGTGATGACATGATTTTAGAAAATTTAGGTTTTTATGAAATTTGGTAAATAGGATTTACTAAAGTAGGGCTAGAGGTATGAATGGGAGGCTGTGGGCATGTGGACGTTGAAGATAAGGTTCGTTCGGAATACAGAAAGTTATCTTTAGTTTTGCTATCGCTCGCCTTGGTAAGGACTTGCTCTCTCCCCATTTTAAGTGGCCAGTAAGCATTAGTATCATCGGTCGCAGCTACAGTAAATATTTTTGTAGTCAGTTTTTGGGCTCTGCGGCTACAGTAGCGGTGCAGGGACCTTATTAGTGGATAGTCAGACTCCGTGGCTGCAATGGCAAACAAGGACCTCATTGGTGGATAGTTAGGCCGCTTGAAATTAATTTTTCGGTTAACATCACCCCAGCTGAAGTCTCCCCTAAAAATGAACAACCAATCAAAACGCTGGATAACTCTCGCCAATCACCTTATTTACATCAACCAATAAATTGGCCCATATTTAATCATTTTTATATGTTCGTTTCATATATTCGTTTCATTTTACCACCTCCCTTGAGATTCCTGGAAAGTGATAACCGAATAATCAACTTCAAACGGCCTTAGGTTCCTCAGCTTAAGTGGCAGTGCAAGGACCTTACTAGTGGATAGCTTGGCTCCGCCGCTGCAGTGGCACTGCAAGGACCTTATTAAAGATCAGGCAAAATGAATACTTTTAATTATTGCATGAAAATGTTTACATTTATGGTTCAAATTCACGTTTAAATATTGTTATATTGAAATTTACAATCTTTTTTTCATCAAGTTGGCGAAAAGTTAACAGACCGAAAAGATAGCTAAGCAGGAATATGCCAGAAGCAATCTAGAAATGCAGCTATTAGTCATATCATAGGTAATTACATAAAAACCGAGATCCTCTGATAATTTGAACTGGATAATAACAATCTGGATATTGATGGGCAAATTGGTGGTTTTTCTTCAAATTTCATGCACATTTAATGTGTAGCAACCTTCTAGATTGTTTTGGAACATTTGTAATAAAAATGTATAAATACATTGAGTCTCGCCCTGAGACAAAATAGTTGTTTACACGATTACGGTATGATTCCCCGAAAGTTAGTTCCCTGCCAGCTCATTTTCCGATACTATATCCCCGACAGAAAGTTTCACCTACAGCACTTTTTGTTGACAGAATCTTTCCTCAACATACCATGTTTTCGATATCCCTTTCCTTGACATCTCATATTTTCGACAAGACATTTATCTGACATGACATAGACTTTTCACCGACACTAAGTTTTATTGAATGTACTTTTTCTGACAAGAACGATAAACCCAGTGATAATCACATCACGTGAAATCATGCAACTACGTCATTTGTTTACTAGCACTATCAACTCGGCCTAAATTATATTATCACCTAACCCTAATCTAACACTAACCCTAACCCTAATTTAGTGGAGAGTCTACGGACACGTACCGGTTATGTGATTTTTCGTCTTATGGACATGTACCAAAATAATAAAATTTTTTTGATTTAAAAAACAATAAGACTAGGCTTATGTACTGAGTTAACCTTTATCATTCTAATAAACTCGTTCTCCTGTTCTTTCTGGTACTAATGATGATGAGATTATTAAAATCAACTCAGTAAAACCGGAATATAACCTTATGATTTTATTCGACGTTTTTATATAATCTTTATAACATTGCACAAGTTTCGAAAGGTTATATCTCTAGTTATACTGATATCATTAGAACTGGAAACCCGAAGAACAAGTTTTTTAGAATGATAAAAGAGGTTAATTTAGTTTGAAGTCGTCTGGGTTATCTTTTCTTTTTTTTTTCTTTTTTAAAATTAAAAAGTAAATTAACTGACTTTTATAATAGGTTAATCTTCTTTATAGTCCTAAGAAAACTTGTTCTCCAGATCTTTCCAGTTTAATTACAGTAATATTATTAGACTAACTCAGTAGAGCCAGAGATATAGCCTCATGAAGTTTGTGCACATTTTAATAACGTTGCTCAAATTTAGAAATGTTATATTTTCAGTTCCACTAATCAGATTTTAATAATCTTATCATTATTAGTACCAAAAAGACCAGGAGAACAAGTTTATTGAATGATAAAGGTTAATTCAGAACATAAGCCTTGTCTTATTGTTTTTTAAATCAAAAAAAAATTATTATTTTAGTACGTGTCCATAAGAGAAAAATCACGTGATCGGTACGTGTCCTTAGACTATCCGCTGCAAATCTTACACTCCTGTACTTACTTTTTTGATACTCCTGTATGTACCCGCTTACTTTTTTGATGCAGATCTGCATAAATACACGTGACTTGTGTTACACTAAGGCCCAGTGCATTGTTTTTGCAAAAATAATTTTGGTTACATACCGCTAATGTCATGTAACATTACACAGGTCTAATTTTGCCCGGCATTAAGCTTAATGCTGG
>QKWP01002812.1:9211-28979 GCA_003550325.1 Gigaspora rosea | reverse complement strand
ACACAAGTCACGTGTATATATGCAGATCTGCATCAAAAAAGTAAGCGTAATTTTGGGGTACATACAGGAGTATCAAAAAAGTAAGTGCAGGAGTATTAGATTTGCCTCTCCGCTAATTTAGGCCGAATGCTTAATCATGTGACGTGATGAACACGAATATATCACTCTACCCAATAATTATATTTCTAATCGGGGAAAGATCTTGTCGGAAAAAGATGTCGGAAACATGTCATGTTGGAAAAATATTTTTTTTGAAATATTTCATGTCAGTAAAATGTCTTTTCGAAAATATGTCCTGTCAAGGAAAGGGAGGTCCAAAATATGGTATGTCGAGGAAAGATTCTGTCAACAAAAAATGCTGTAGGTGTCGGGGATATAGTGTCAGAAAAATGAGCTGGCGGGAAACTGACTTTCAGGGAATCAAGCAACAACCGTTTACACATAGACAGTTGTCTACTAGGCTAGTTTTTAGTTATCTACTAAAATAGTTGTCTAATAAATAACTCATTTATTCTAATAAAGAATCGTGTCTTCATACACTGATTTATTAAATAACCGATACTTGTGTCTTCATACACTTGTGTAACCCGATTTCGATCGATTGTAATCGTTTAGTGATTTACCAAAGAACACCTCTAAAAATTAACCAATCAGAATTGGAGATCAGGTGTAACGTGAAATCAAAACAATCGAATTTAAGAGTAATAAGCTTTAACATTAAGTTAGAGTTAGGGTAAGGTTAGGGCAAGGTTAGAAGGTAGACTATATGCTAAAATTCGATGCGGAATTTTTTTTGTTAGAATATGAAGGTGGTTTTTTATGCGACTTTTCAAGAAACATGCGATTTTTGACAAAGCGAACATTTGTTTTGAATTTCCTGATCGTGTAACGTTACACCTGATCTTGAAATCTGATTTGTTGTGCAGAATTTTTGGAGGTGTTCTTGGGGTTGTTGATTAACGATATTGATCACGTGATTACTGTGATAGTCTTCATGTTTCTCAACGTCTCATATAGATTGTTATTTTATAGTTTTATTGATAGACTGATACGACTATCGGTATCTCCATATACCTATAGCCGTTTTGCCTCTTTCATAAAAGCAAATCACATAAAACCGCTATACGCAATCACATTCTATTTACTATGCACGTGAAGCTTTCAATTATTTTAACTTCAGTTCCACTAAACCGTTTTAGAGTGTAACACCATGACTACATGTAGCCGCATTTCATAAGACAATCAAATTTCAAAATCAGATATAACGCAAAAACCAAACCAAAAATCTTTTCTTTTTTTTTAATAAAAGATTGTTAAACACAAAGTTTTGACTATGAAACCGCTTCTGTGTTCTAGAAAAAAAAACTCATTGCTAAATTTTGGTATAAGCTGCCCCTTCCCCAACTTAACCTTACGTTATCCTTAATCTTGAAGCTTTATTTTTATAAAAAAAAAAAAATTTGGTTTGATAGTATTGCTGCATGCGCCTATGGCTACAAATATATTAATTCNAAATAAATTAAGTTTAGCAAAATCGCTGATGTCAAATTGATAACAATAATGCGCGAATTGGTGATACAGGCTGATCCCAAAGACTTGGGCCGACCACAAAATTACCCGTGCCGGCAGACCGGGTCGACCATATTATTAATGTAAAAAAATTTTAGTCAATCCAAAATTACCAAAAACTCCTATAATATGATTTTGTAACAGTAATTTCGGTAATTTTACCGAACAAATTAACAAATTACCATACCTCAAAATTCTTGACAACCATGTTTGCCATGCTCGGTTGACTGTCTATCATCCCGAAAATCTCCGATATACACTGACTTTTCTTTGATTCTGACTTAATACTGCCGATTCTATGATTAATTCCAACCTAATTCGACAACTTGTCCAAAAGTTCTGGCAACTTACATCAATGATCTTTGTGACTTACCTTTTGGTAATTATCAGCATTTAAGTCAACTGCGGAATCAAGTCCTTAAAAATTATTTAGCGGTCCGATACTAAATTATGTAAATAATATAATCGCGGTTGATTATTCCGACAAGAAGTAAAAATATTTAGCTAGTCAGATAAAGCTAGTGATGGGCAAATCCCGATTTTTTTAAAAATCCCGCGCGTGATGCAGGATCCGCGCGGGATTCGCGGGATCGAGTATAGTTTCCGAATTTTTCGCGATTAATAAATATATATATATAAATCATCTCTAGGAATGTAATTTCTCGTTAAATAATAACATTTCTTATAAATCTTACTGCATTTTATTACAAATAAAATGCATATATCGATTTTGCCTACTTTTAAAACATTTGAAGCTTATATAACTTATAATTATATAATTATTAAATTTATCATTTCAGATTTGTCTTAATTTTATCATTATTCTCTACCTTAGTACGAAATCGATTTATCTAGATCCTGAAAAAGGGAAATTTAATCGTGAAAATTACCAAAATTCAATGGTTCCCAGACAGATCACGAAATCACTTCTTATTAAGTTTCTTATTAAATTGATCCAAGTATAGGTCGTATATGAATTTATGTCGATTCTGAATTAACATGTATTATTCGTGAAACATGCGTCATTTTAGAATCGGTATACTATTTACTAATTAATAATAATAAAAAAAAGCAAGCGAAAAAATTTAGAAATAATAATAATAATAATTAATCCATGACTACATGTAGCCGCATTTCATAAGACAATCAAATTTCAAGATCAGATATAACGCAAAAACCAAAACATAAATCTTTTTTTTTTAATAAAAGTTTGTTAAACACAAAGTTTTGACTATGAAACCGCCTTCTGCGTTCTAGAAAAAAAACATCTTGCTAAATTTTGGTATAAACTGCCCCTTGCCCCAATTTAACCTCACGTTAATCTTAATCTTGAAGCTTTATTTTATAAAAAAAAAAAATTGGGGTTGATAGTAACGCTGTATGCAGCCTATGGCTACAAATATATTAATTCTAATAATAATAATAAGTAAAAAAATTAATTATTTAAAAAATGTTCTATTAATTTTAACAATGTAATGATCAAGATATGTTTTTAAGGATTTACATTTACTAAATTTGCTATTTTTTTTATCGTTTGCACAAATAAGATGCATCTTTATTATTTATGTCTCTAAACTCTGATTCCACAATTAGAGTTCATGAAATATTAAGAATATTCTCTATTACCACATTATACAGGATAATACGGATTAAATTCAGTCTTTTAATTATACTAGTAAAATAAAAGTTCTATTTAAATATATTCTATAATAAAAGATATTTTATTAAAATGTGCAAAGAATTGATATTGATATAAATGGAAAAATTAAGTTTTCAATTTATCAGTGAGGATATAACTAAAAAATGTGTACGATATTTTTTTTACAATATTCTATATATTTTTACGTGTTAGTGAATATTAATGTGCTCTACTATTTATTTTCAAAGCTGATGGCCTCTTTTATTAATTCAAAATTTCTGGTATTCCTAATTCACGTAATTTACTACCTATAAAAAGATTACAGACAACGATAATATAGAATGATACAATTTATATTAAATAAACAAATTTATAATTACCTTGATATTTATAACTACTATTAAATGAAATGAAGCTGCTCCTATAATTTGATTCATTATCTGTTTGTATATTTTCATTTTTTAAATTTTGTAGTTTTTTATCAGATTCAAATAATTCTAATAAAATAATTTCATTACTCTGCCATTCTACGAAGGTATCATAAATATCTTTTGATGTTGGTCGCTTTTTTAGATCCATGCTCCAACATTTCTCCATTAAATCCGAATAGCATATTGCTGTATTTTCATAAATTTGTGGCCGCAATCCATTACACACTTGTAACTGGAATTGTAATTCTGAATTCTGCTCAAAAGGAACAGGCCTGCCATAAAAAATTTCCCACATGATTATACCAAATGAATAAATATCAGATTCTTTAGTATATGGATGTTTGTTCAAAACTTCAGGAGCAATATATGGTAAAATTCCATAAATTCCATCTGAATTTGATTTTAAAGCAATATTAGCTGTTATCGAAAGCCCTAAATCAGCGATGTGTGCACTTTTTAAACTATTTAATAAAATATTTCCACTATGTAGATCACGATGAATAAGATCCTGAGAATGCATTATCATAAGATCATATGCAATACATTGTAACAGATTTAATTTATCTCTCCAATCCATTTGTGATATGACACGTAGATTTTTTCGCAAACATCCTTCCAAAGCATATTCCATGACAAGAAAATAATCTTTTGAAACTTTATCTTTTGATACACCGAAACATCTTAAAAAAGTTGGATCTTTAAGACCGATATCACAATATGCTTTTAACTTGTTATTAAAGGAAATATATATATTTGAATGGTTAATTTTATTACAATCATTAACAATATGATAAATTGTGAATAATATAATTAGTATAACAATTAATAAGTATTACCTCTCTTATAAATTCTTTATGATAATTATTTGATTCATGAAATAATTTAAGTGCTACAGATCTGTCTATATAGTGAATATTATCAAACCATTCAGCATGGTACACAGTTGCAAAACCACCTCTACCTACCATTTCAATATTTTTAAATTCATTAAAAGAAATCCAAGATAACTGATACTTGCTTTCGATAAACTTTTTTTTCAAATCATCTTCAATTTCTAAGTTATTTATCCATTCGTTTTTAACTAATATTTATTTATAACATTTCATCAATGTTAGATATAATAAATTATTAACAATATCAGGTTTTGGTTTATGATTACTTAAATATGTTAGATATTACCTAAAGTTAAATAATTTTCTCTGCTCCTGCAAAATGCATATAATGAATGTTATTACAGTATTGTAATTTGTTCCCTGAAACAGGGTTGGCAATGGGCCAAAAGAGTTCGATAGTTGCACAAATGAGTTAAAAAGAACTAAAATTATTGACTCCATTCGGAGCTTCATTGTGTATTTGCAGCACCACTGCCAACCCTTTCTGGAGAGTACTAAGCGAATACCAAGACATCTGTAATGAATTTTTTTAATCGATATATTTCTTGTTAAATCACTTTTTTAAAAAATTTTTAGGCCATCTTCTTGCCCAAGCTCTATTTTAATTCTGACCTTATACTAATATGTTTTTATTATTTCAATTACCTGATATTACGATTTACAATATTCCTACTCAAATCTAAATTCAATTTAAAAATTTACCTTTGATACCAGTATTTGGCTTTATCTAGATCTCTTATTACACTAATTCCACATCGATAACATTCTGCAACACTTGACATTCCATCAATATTTCCCATTTCTGCTGATTTTCGATGATAAATGAAAGCTTTAATTTCGTCCTTTTCAATTCCAATTCCATATTTATAGCAATTTCCTAATTTATATGCTCCTACAGTATGTCCCATCTCTGCAGATTTCTGATAATAAATGAAAGCCTTATGATCATCTTTTTCAACACCAAATCCATATTGGTAACTAAATCCTACACCAAGTACTCCATTAGCATTACCCATCTCTGATAATTGTTGAGCATGAAAGAATGCCTTATATTCATTTTTTTCTACTCCAATTCCGAAAAGATAACATATTCCAATTCCACGAAATCCAAGAGAGCCTCCCATTTGCGCAGATTTTTGATAATAAATGAATGCATTATGTTCATCTTTTTCAACCCATTTACCCAAACGATAACATTCTGCAAGAATAGTTTGAACCATAGGATTGTTTTGATTATTTAAGCAAAAATTGATAAAATTAACTGGATTTTGCTTTTTCTTTATTAAAAATTGTTCCAATATATCAAGAATTAAACTAGGATTTTTGTATTCAAATGTTTTTTCTTTATATAGATTACACATTTCTTTGACGATTTCATTCATAGAATTCTGTGATAAATCTTGAAATTTGTTATCTTCTAAATACAATTGTGTATTATTGTTGACCACTTGAGCAATATCTAATGAGCTGACGATTTTTTCTTCCTGATTTACAAATATGTCATTGTAATTTGACATTGATGCTGTTACTATTTGGTTCGGAAGATCGAGTTGAAACGATCATTAAAATGGTTAGAAAATAATACGAGAAAATTGTATATATGCCTATATCACGAACTCAAATGATGGGATGACAAGGCAAGTTTATTTTAATAAAAAGAGATGATTTAATTAATTTATAACAATGGGATTACGAAGTATTAAGCGGATAAGTAAGAGAATATTAACGAATAAGAAAAATAAAAAATTTAAATACTATATAAAATATAAAATATTTTCATGTCTTTAAAAAAATAAGGTCGGTTAAAGAATTTTATTATAGAACAATTTCTAAAGATATTTATACATTTTGAGAAAGAAGATGCCCGCGATTTAGATTAATTCTATGTTCCGCGAACTAATCTAATTTATCGAAATTTAGTACAGTCGGTTAACATTGCCAAATAAGAGACAGCGCAGACCAGTATGATCAGTCTATGTAAGCTCAAAAATAATTTTATTAGTTGTCACCCAATATTGGTAGTCGAGGTCTAAAATATCAACTGACTAAGTCGATGTTACAAAGACCTGCTTAACTTGCTTAGCCGACTAACGCTTAAAATATCGCATATTTTGAACATTTGAGCCATTCCGTAAATATTGCACATTTTGAACATTTTGAGCCATTCCGTCTAATCGTGCGTATCATACACGATGTGCATCACATGTTACGTATATTAAATCGTAGCAATAAAGGTAAGCATGATCTGATATAATTGTACATTATGAGCCTGGCGCCATTTCAAATATAAAGCGATCTTTGATCTATCCAAATTTCACGATGATCTGCGACAAAAAATGATTTATGATAAATTATATTCATATCCTAAGTTATTTGATGATCCATAATCATGGAATCCCGAACTAAATCTACAATGAAACTTTTATAGGGCTATATAATGTAAATACAATAAAATAAATAATTATCAATTCTATTTTTATTAAAAGCCAACTAAGTCGATTTCTCGAAAAATCGACTGACTTAGCCGGCTAAGTTAACTAGGTCAACTAAATTCAATCTAATTTTAACTAATCCAAATTTTGTTAGTTTTACAGGTTAAAAAAAAAACAAAAAAACTTCCTGTCAAATTAGACAAACAAATACAAGAAGTAAGTTGTTATTTGAATGCTTCAATTATAACGTTTTTCAATATAATTGCTCGGTCAAATTCCTTTATTAATATGGAGGGAAAAATACATTTAATTCTGTATGTTATCAATCACAGATTCTGTGTTAAAAATGCTTGGGTATCTACTTCAAATACTTTTTCAAAATTAATTATTCATAATTCATAATAAGTTGCATATATGCCGTAGCAGCCTAATACTGACTTAACCATTGCATAGCGAAACAAGACTTTGTTATATGCACTATATCCAGTGGCAGGTGATTATGCATTCCTATTGCTGTGGAGTCTGATCATCAAACACGAAATCTTGCCCTGCCATTGCAAATTGGGAGCTCAAACACCAACAATAGGCTCTCATATTACTATCACAGCAACCTTTTTTGCAAGATGATGAAAGACGAAACCTAAGCCTCAAAAGACGAAACCTCAAATTCTTCTGGTGAAAGACGAAACCCCAAACCTGAAATGATGAAACCTTATACTCAAAAAGATGAAACCCTAGCGCTCCCACTAAAAAAAGACGATTACCAAAAATCTATGTTAATAACGAAATCCTAATGCTCCGCTAAACAAAAAAACCATATTGAAAATCTATGTTTTGCATTAATAAAACAAACCCAAAGTTTTATTACTTAAAAAAAAAAACCAACAAATTATTATTGAGTCTTTTTGTTTTTATTTAATGCTGGAAATATTTATAGATTTAATCCAGCCTGTACAGTATATTTAGTTTTTTAAAAAGCAAATTATAGAATTTAAAAATAAGCAAAAATATTTAAATAAGTAAACAGATAAATATAAATATAGACGTATAATAATGAATTTGGTAAATTTAAAGATTCAAAAAATATTTTCACATATTAAGACATCAATAAAGATTAATCTCATAATTCAAATTGATAACTTAAAATTTGTTAAATAAGTTTCTAGTATAATCTCATAATTCAAATTGATAACTTAAAATTTGTTAAATAATTTTCTAGTATAATCTCATAATTCAAATTGATAACTTAAAATTTGTTAAATAATTTTCTAGTAAATAATATTTGCATAAAAGTTATAAATATATAGCTCTCTGATTAATTTGTGATACCAGTGAAAAAACATAGTAAATACGGAGATATTTTAGGCAACGCAAAATTAATTTTTCGGTTTGCATAACCTGATGTTTCAAAAATTCCGGCAGGTCTTTTTTTTTTTTTTTTAAATTAACTTAGCGTGACCTAAATTAATTAATGTTCACATAAGGTCACGGTCACGTAAAGTTAATTCTTCGGTTTGCATAACATGGAATCAGAAAATTTTGGTTTTTTTATCGGACATATCTGGTAATTCCGGAAAATTAAGATTATAATTGGGTGACACCGGAGAAAAAAATTAATGGTAATGGAATAATTGGGCATAATAGTAAATTTTTTTTTAAAATAAAAATTTTTTTGGAAAATTGGGTCGGCGGGTTATGCAAAACGAAAAATTAATTTTGCGTGGCATTAACTATGTAATTTTCAGCTTTTTGAATCTGGCGTTTCCCTAAGAATAAATCAATTTTGTACCAAATAACCTCTTGTGTGCATGACTAATGTTGTAGAGGAGAAAATTACGAGCATAATGGTAGTTGAACCATTAAAATCGACACTGCGGATCGTGAGATATAGGCATTTTTGTATTTACGACTATTTGTTCTTGTTTACACTATAACTAGCATCACCCGGTGTAAAACTTGTCTACATCATAAATTTAATGTATTTTAAATAAGAACATGATTTTAATTTTTCATTTGTTTATTATATCATTTAATAGGTCGATATAAATAAATTACACTTTAAAGTTATACTGGTTTTCAGTTTTTTGTAAGTTATACGGTAATAATTATTATTATATTATATATATGAATACATACTTGTACAGTAAGCACTTATTTATTTTTCTATTACATACTTTACACAGTACGGAATATAATAAGAAAAGCGCTAGTTGAACGCTGCGTGATAAAAGGATTATTCTATACTATTATTGTTCCGAGCCATTTCTGAATTTACTTCAATTCTGAATTGAAACGTGTTCTTTCTCGATTTTCACAGATCATGAGACCATAGAATAATTACTTATTAATAATTACATTCATATTTGCAATGATCTTTTTCATTGATATTTATAAAGATAATTCTTTTATTGTTTCATCTTTTTTTTTTTATACACTTTATTGAGCAATGATATGACTTCGTCGTTATAATGAATGTTTAAATACTAAAAAATTCTGATCTTCAGTGTAACCCGAAATTCAACAGAAGAACTGCTCATGCCTAAACAAGATATGAATAACTTGGGGATGCAAGATTGTTATGTCGAAAATTTTACGAAATAATCTGTGCTACCATCAGACTGAGCATGGCAGTCATGAAAAAACCTGGAAAAGATAAATTTGGTTTTTTTTTTAAAAAAAAATTTGTAATTATCTTCCATCTTCTTATTAGATTCGGGTTAGACAAGATACCCAACCAGATTCCTGTTGTTGCCGAAAAACAAATGCGGATGTGTTCTACGCGGCGAATGCAAAAATGATTAATTACATTGTTAAAATATATATGAATATTCGAATGTATTCCTTTAATGTATGAAAAGTTAGCATTTAATATTTAGTGATTCATTTTTATTCGCGCTTTATTTATTTATTTATTTATTTTTTTTTAAATTTTTTTACTTTATTATTATTATTATTATTTTCGCTTTTTATTAATTGATAAATGGATAGCGGTTCTAAATGACAAATGACATTTCACGATTCACGAATAACACATGCTAATTGAGAATCAGAAATGATGCGGAACATTATTAACACATGCCAATTGAGAATCAACATAAATACAGAAATGATGCGGAACATTATAATAATAAAGGGTTTCAGAATTAAAATTTGTAAATCTTATTTTGAAAAACAAAAAGACGTATTTATTATCAAATAAGAGATGTACAGTACAAATCTTATTTATTTTTAATTAAAATTTGAATACACTTATTTATATGATCTTCATTACTATAATATTTTATTGTTAATCGATACTGCTTCTAATATCGTTTTATTATTATTAACTAGTTTATTGATCTGCATAATAAAAAAAATTTTTACTTATTTCGTCAAATGGAGTCTTTAAACACCCCCATTTCATTTCCGATTTCAAAATTTTGATACACAAATAAGATTTTTTAAACTCTTATTTATTTCCGAAATACTCCTAGATCTCTTTGTCTGGCCACTAATGACACCTGACGAATACGTAAGTTAGAATAGAATGTACAAAGTACAAACTTCATGCATAAATCATTTTTTTATATTATTAACAATATAGAGTTACTTTATTTGATTGATACATTATAATATTAATATCTTATCCGGATATAACCATTATTCTTTTATTTGAATATGAACCGGTTATTAGATTTTGTTAAAGGTTACAACCTTTCGGATAAAGAGTTATCCGGGTACGAGCACTAACTCCAATAAGATAATCACAAGTATGTTATTATAATGATCGGCAAGTTATATACATTTCAGTAAACAGGAAATAGACTACGTTGAATTTTCTTATTGGTCGATAGCGTGACGGACGGACGTTTGTGCTTTAATATAATAGATATAATAGATAATAGATAGATAGTGAGGACAAATAAAACTATATTTTACGACCAACTGGGCAATTTTAATGTTTCAACTATCATTATGTTCGTATTTTTATTTCTCTACCTTAGTACGAAATCGATTTATCCTAGATCCTGAAAAAGGAAAATTTAATCGTGAAATTACCAAAATTCGATGGTTCCCAGACAGATCACGAAAATCACTTCTTATTAAGTTTCTTATTAAATTGATCCAAGTATAGGTCGTATATGAATTTATGTCGATTCTGAATTAACGTGCATTATTCGTGAAACATGCGTCAGCGTCATTTTAGAATCGGTATGCTATTTACTAATTAATAATAAAAAAAAAAAAGCAAGCGAAAAAATTTAGAAATAATAATAATAATAATAAATATTATTAATCCATGACTACATGTAGCCGCATTTCATAAGGCAATCAAATTTCAAGATCAGATATAATGCAAAAACCAAAACAAAAATCTTTTTTTTTTTTTTAATAATAGATTGTTAATAACACAAAGTTTTGACTATGAAACCGTCTTCTGCGTTCTAGAAAAAAAATTCCTTGCTAAATTTTGGTATAAACTGCCCCTTGCCCCAACTTAACCTCACGTTAACTTTAATCATGAAGCTTTATTTTTATAAAAAAAAATAAAAAATTTGGTTTGATAGTAACGTTGCATGAAGCCTATGGCTACAAATATATTAATTCTAATGATAATAATAAGTAAAAAAAATTAAGAATTTAAAAAAATAAATAAATAAATAAATAAATAAATAACAAGCGAATAAAAATGAATTAATATATGCTTGCCAAATATTAAATGCTAGCTAAATGTTCATACATCAAAAGAATACATTCGAATGTTCTATTAATTTTAACATCAAGTTATGTTTTTTATATGTAGTAAGGATTTACATTTTCTAATTTGCTATCTTTGTTATCGTTTGCACAAATAAGATGCATCTTTATTATTTATGTCTCTAAACTCTGATTCCACAATTATAGTTCATGAAATATTAAGAATATTCTCTACATGATACTAATATTAACACATTATACAGGATAATACAGATTAAATTCAGTCTTTTAATTATACCAGTAAAATAAAAGTTCTATTTAAATATATTCTATAATAAATGATATTTTATTAAAAAGTGCAAAGAATTGATATTAATATAAATGGAAAATTAAGTTTTCAATTTATCAATGAGGATATAACTAAAAAATGTGTACGATTTTTTTTTTACAAGATTCTATATATTCTGACCTGATTTTACGTGTTAGTGAATATTAATGTGCTCTACTATTTATTTTCAAAGCTGATGGCCTCTTTTATTAATTGAAATTTCTGGTATTCCTAATTCACGTAATTTACTACCTATAAAAAGATTATCAAACAACAATAATATAGAATGATACAATTTATATTAAATAAAAAAATTTATATTACCTTGATATTTATAACTACTATTAAATGAAATAAAACTGCTCCTATAATTTGATTCATTATCTATTTGCATATCTTCATTTTTTATATATTGTCGTTGTTTATCGGATTCAGATAACTCTAATAAAATAGCTTCATTATTCTGCCATTCTGCAAAAGTATCATAAATTTCTTTTGATGTTGGTCGTTTTTTTGGATCCATGTTCCAACATTTTTTCATTAAATCTGCATAACATATTGCTGTATTTTCATAAATTTGTGGACGTAAGCCATAACACACTTGTAACTGGAATTGTAACTCTGAATTCTGCTCAAAATGAACGGGCCTGCCATGAAACATTTCCCACATGATTATACCAAATGAATAAATATCAGATTCTTTAGTATATGGATGTTTGTTAAAAACTTCAGGAGCAATATATGGTAAAATTCCATAAATTCCATCTGAATTTGATTTTAAAGCAATATTAACCGTTATTGAAAGCCCTAAATCAGCGATGTGTGCACTTTTTAAACTATTTAATAAAATATTTCCACTATGTAAATCACGATGAATAAGATCTTGAGAATGCATTATCATAAGATCATATGCAATACACTGCAACAGATTTAATTTATCTCTCCAATCCATTTGTGATATGGCATGTAGATTTTTTCGCAAACAACCTTCTAAAGCATATTCCATGACAAGAAAATAATCTTTTGAAACTTTATTTTTTGATACACCGAAACATCTTAAAAACATTGGATCTTTAAGACCGATATCACAATATGCTTTTAACTTGTTATTAAAGGAAATATATGTTAGATTGTTAATTTTATGGCTTTCATGAATAATGATAAATCATAATAATATAATTAATAAAGCAATTAATAAAGATTACCTCTCTTATAAATTCTTTATGATAATTATTTGATTCATGAAATAATTTAAGTGCTACAGATCTGTTTATAAATTGAACTTTATCAAACCATTCAGCACGGTATACAGTTGCAAAACCACCTCTACCTATCATTTCAATATTTTTAAATTCATCAAAAGAAATCCAAGATAACTGATATTTGCTTTCGATAAATATTTTTTTCAAATCATCTTCAATTTCTACGTTATTTATCCATTCGTTTTTAGCTAGTATTTATTTATAAAATTTCATTAATGTTAGATATAAATAAATTAATAACAATATCGGATATGTTTATAATTACTTAAATATGTTAATAATACCTAAAGTTGAATAACCTTCTCTGCTCCTGCAATAGCAATTAAATGTATACAGTATAAATATAATATCGCAGTATTTGTAATTTGTTACCCGGATTGCAATGGGGCCAATAGAGTTCGATGGTTACGCAAATGAAATGAAAAAAATTAATATCAATTGATTCCATTCGGAGCTCAATTGGCACCATTCGTAGCACCATTGACATTCTTGCCTGGAGAGTACTACCGGTAATCGAATACCAATATCAGCTGTATGATTTTTCTTAATTTGAAATATCACTTATTAAACCTTATTAAATCACTTTTTGAATAAACTTTTAGGTCATCTTCTTGCCCAAACACTATTTTAACTCTGACCTTAAACTAATATTCTTTTTGATTTCAATTACACGATTTACAATATTCATGCCCAAATTTAAATTCTATTTAAAAATTTACCTTTGATACCAGTATTTGGCTTTATCTAGATTTCTTATTACACCAATTCCACTTCGGTAACATTCTGCAACACTTGACATTCCACCAATATATCCCATCTCTGCTACTTTTCGATAATATATGAAAGCTTTAATTTCGTCTTTTTCAACTCCAATTCCATATTGATAGCAATTTCCCAAATTATATGCTCCTGTAACATGTCCCATCTCTGCAGATTTATGATAATTAATGAAGGCCTTATGTTCATCTTTTTCAACACCAAATCCATGATGATAAGAATGTCCAGCACAAAGTGTTCCATTAGCATCGCCCGTCTCTGATGATTTTTGAGCATAAATGAATGCCTTCTGTTCATTTTTTTCTACTCCAATTCCGAAAAAATAACAGACGCAAATTGCAAAAATTCCAAGTGTGCTTCCCATTCGTATAGATTTTTGATAATAAATGAATGCCTTATGTTCATCTTTTTCAACCAATTTACCAAAAAAATAACAATCTGCAAGAATAATTTGAACCATAGGGTTTATTTGATCATTTAAACAAAAATTAATAATATTAACTGGAATTTGCTTTTTCTTTAGTAAAAATTGTTCTAATATGTCAAGAATTAAACTAGGGTTTTTATATTCCAATCTTTTTTTAAGAAATATATTACACATTTCTTTGACAATTTCATTTATAGAATCCTGTGATAAACACTGAAACTTGTTATCTTCTAGATACAATTGTGAATTATTATTGTTGGCCACTTGAGTAATACCCATTGAGCTGACGATTTTTTCTTGCTGATTTACATATGAGTTATTGAAATTTAACATTTTGATGCTGTTACTATTTGGTTCGGAAGAGCTAGTTACAACGGCCACTAAAAATGAAGGGATGGTTAGAAAAATTTTACGAAAAAGTTGTATATGCATATATGTATATATGTATATCACGAACTCAAGTTATGAGATGACAAGGGAAGTTTATTTAATAAAAAGAGATGATTAAATTTCATTTATAACAATGGGATTACTAAGTATTAAGCGGATAAGTAAGAGAATATCAACGAATAAGAAAAATAAAAAAATTGAAATGCAATAAAATTTAAACCATTTTCATGCCTCTAAAAGAATAAGGTCGACTAAAGAACTTTATTATAGAACAAATTATTTATACATGTATTGAGAAAGATTGGAACACGAACCAATCCAATTTAATATCGAAAATTTAGCATACTCTCTAAGTGCACCCTCTATAAGTATACACACTCTATAAATGCACACACAATTTCTAGCCCAAATATTAGGTGATACGGGCTGATGACAAATCCTCGGGCCGACCCGGATGCCAAAGTTAATCGGCCCGGTCGACCGGCCGATCATATTGTTAAAAAATCTTTCAGTTAAACAAGAATGCAAATTAGTCCTACATTATTAAAATAGTTAGAATTACATCCCAAACTTGTGCAATATTTCAATTACTAAAAAATTACACTACGGAGATGCTGAGATAATTGATCAACACATCATATAATGTTACATAAATTATAAATAGTAGGAAGAGTGCATGTGATGCGTATATAGAGGATCTATTATATCTGCGAATAAGAAGTGGTTATAAGTGACCCACTTAGGTAGCTCGCCACAAAAATTTGGTCACCCCCCGAAATTTTTGCCAATCAAAATTTAAGATCAGGTGTAACTAGTGTTGGCGGTAGAATTAATTTGGCAAATTAATACGGTTGTGCCGTAATGCCGCAATGCCGCAATGCCGTAATGCCACAATGCCGTAATGCCGTAATGCCGTAATGCCGTGATGCCGTAATGCCGTGATGCCGTAATGCCGTNCCTGCGTAATGCAGGCCGGCTGTAGACATGGACGGTTGCAAAATGGCAGGATTCAGTGGTCTTCCAAAATGAAATATGAATTCTGCCATTTTGTTATTATTTGGGACATGCGTATGCATTCCTTCCCTTTTGTTTTACCTTTATTATTCTTTGTTTATCTGTTTGTTACAGTCATCTTTATATAGAGATTCACCTTCACCTTTTTTTTTTTTGCAATAACGATCGATCCAAATATAGAGAGGACTTAATGTCCGTGATCGTTAAGTCGGTATATGCTTTGTTTAGTATGGCGGCTACTGTAGCTAGATGTGGTAAGATATATCCATCTGCCAATTTTTGAGTGCCAGATCTAAACCCTGTACTACCGATTCTGTAGTACCACCAGCCCAAAAGCTGTGTTCTGCTATAATTGTCCCCGAGAAGAGGTGATTTTGGGGGGGGTTTTTTTTTTTATGAACCAGTGCTTCGTCACTAGGCTGCCATTAGCCTTTATGAGTAACGGAGTTTTTTTTTTTTTTTTCTTTTGGGCTTATTTCGGGTCGGTCCTACATATAGCAAATGCTTTGAGCACATGCATTGGCATGTTTTATCCTTTGTTGCATTGATTAATGTTGCGGGCGAAACCCAAATATTTCGCCAAATCCGAATCCGAAATAGGGACGATATTAATTTCGCCGATTATACAAATTTCCGAAATTTCCGAAATTTCCGGAAATGTACGATAAAATCCGTAATTGCCCATAGTTTAGCTTAATCCGATATTGTGTACATATTTAGTAATAACTTTTTTAAAAGACTAATTATAAAAACTATTGCGTCATCTATTGTTTTTTTTTGCCGTTACATATAAGCCCGTTTTATTATTGGAAGTAAACCTGTACATTGAGAACGCAAAGAGAACAACTTTCATTGAACGCAATCTCTAATTGGCGGCACTCATATGCTCAATTTATCCAGAAAAACTTTCTTGTTAGATATCAGAAGTTCTAAAAAGTAATAATAGATGTGTCTTTCCAATATAAGTTTCCAACACATGAAATCGTACAAGAACTCAACCTTAATCGATTCGATTATTGTTATTTTGATATCATCAAGAAATTTAAATCAGCTTATACATAATAGTCAATATGTTAGCGATAATTAAATTGATTTTATTTGTGTAACGTGAAAACTCTGCAATACCACCTAATAAAGTACGTATATCTCTAGTTGAATATGGTTTATTTTTATTAATACAAAATTATTGGATTTTTTAATAATTAAGGAGTCTTAGAGACGGCTATCTAATGTGTCGGTGTTTATGTTATGCATCATTTATTGATTCCTGTCATTCAAGGATTGACTTGAAATATTTGTGAATCCAAGAATAATATGTTATACTTTGAAATTGGTATCAGTATGAAGTTTACCAATATAAAAAATATATATCATATTTAAATAAAACATCATTCATATTGTTATTTATTCAGCCACACCTCCTCGACTCCTCGAACATTTTGAGTTATTCTTTCAGCAAGTAGATGTTTTTGTTTCACAACTGGTTTTTTGGCAGTGACCGTTATAAATTTTTTTTGGGTTTAATTTTTTGTATGGTTTGGATCATTAAAAAAAAAATTCTATTAACGTTAATAAACAAAAAATTAATATTTTTTTCCAAGGTATTTTTTGGCCTTCATATTCTGTCACCTGATGTGCAGCACAGATTACTTAATAAAAATTCTCTATTAGGCAAACTTGTGTTCTCAAATTATTTTCATCTTATTTAAGTAAATTAAGTTCTTCTGTCATACCGATACGAAGTATTTTAAAAGTATTAGTAATCCAGTGTTTTAACTTTTAATCATGCTAACCCTATAAGAAAAATGGACCATAAAGGTATGGGTTGGCCGAGTAAAGGCACGGGTTTTGGTAGCATGGATTAAACCCGTATTTGGAACGTAGGAGGCTTGGATTGGCACAGATTTTTAGGCTGTGGTGGACCATATGCCTGTACAAAATGGACCGTTAATGGCTTAGGTTTTGCAACACTTTACTAGTCCAAATGGCATGGGATTTGGCCAGGTAATTAACGTGAATTAATGTGTGATAAAAAAAAATATACATACAAGTAGATTACATAAATTTATATCAACAATCAATACAATATAAACAAACTAACAACTGCTCATGTATTAAAATTTTGCAAGTAATTTTTTTTGCTAAGACACACAGAGCAGTTTCATTTGTGAAATTATGAGGTATCGCAATTTTTTTAAAAAAAATCGTATATTGATCTTTCGCTCTTAGTCAAATGAGCCAACACATACCACTTTCGAAACGTATCATTCCGTGAAATGAAGATGCCATTACGTATGACGTGTCATAATGTACCACATCCCCCGTACCACTTTTTACCATAATATTCTGTCAACAGCTCTATACGCACCACTCCGACCGTGCCATTCCGTGGATTCCAGACACAACCCATACCACACCCTGGACCACTTTTTTTATAGGGTAAAGGTTTGAATTTTTTAATATATTTAAACATTCATTATAGCGATTAATACCTATTAAGCTTCGATTAATTTTTTTTGGTTGTCATGCTTTTCTGATATTCTATCGAAGGATTCGCGAGACAGAAAATTATATATTTGTGGCTCCATAATATCATTAAAAAAAAGATTTATGAAAGTAATTATATAATTATTATTTAACTGAACTTCAATTATTAATTTTTACTATACTTTATTGATGCATTAATCCCATTAATAACTCGTGTTATTGATGGATCAGTAAAATCAGTAAATAACATACGTCATCCCTGAATGACAGAATCAATTATTTACGCATAACATTTATAGTATAAGTCTTAAATGTATCCATTTAGGGTTCCGAAGTTTGATCCAGGTTTGATTTGAGTTTGATCAAACCCCAAATCAAACCAAACTCAAACTATAAATTTTATAAAGTTTGAGATAAACCCAAATTCAAGTAAAAAATAATCAAATTCAAACCAAACCCAAATACTATACTAAGTTTGATTTGAGTTTGATTTGAAGTTTGCAAACTAGTTTGAGTTTGAATGACATATATATATTTTTATATTTTAAATGATAATCAGCCTGTCAACTGGAGAGTTATCATAGGCGAAATGTAGCGCGCTTCTATTTAAAACTTTTTTCTTACTAAGTTAATGATACATGTCTACTAATTGAAAGTTGTAGAGCTTTTCGAGACGCATCCAACAGTGGTTAGATCATCTAAATCAGCCCAGTGGATGGTGAGATATCATCAAAAAATAATTGGCCGACTATATAAAACTTAGTGATCAGATTATATATGAAAATCACTATAGGCGAAATGTGACGTTCCTCTATCTGAAACTTTTTCTTACTAAGTTAACGATACATGTCCACTAATTGCAAGTTGTAGAGCTCGTCGAGACGCATTTAATGGTGGTTAGATCCAAATCGGCCCAGTGAATGGCAAGATATCGTCAAAAAATAATTGGCTGACTATATAAAACTCAAAGATGCAGATTACATATGAAAATCACTATAGGCGAAATGTGGCGTGATTCCATCTAAAACTTTTTTCTTACTAAGTTAACGATACATGTCCACTAATTGAAAGTTGTAGAGCTCGTCGAGACGCACCTAACGGTGGTTAGAACATCCAAATCGGCCTAGTGGATGGTGAGAAATCGTTGAAAAACGATTAACCGACTATATAAAATCTCTATAGAGATTTTATATAGTGGCCAATCATTTTTCAACGATATCTCGCCATCCACTGGGCTGATTTGGATGATCTAACCACCATTAGATGCGTTAGGACCCTGAATAATCTTTGTGAGGTTATATTTGAGCATCATAGTAAAAATTTTTTTGGTTAGCGGTTTTGGTTTGGTATATATAAGCTACATTTCACACATTAGATCAAACTTTCATTCATTTTTACCTTTTTTTGAAATACAACGTCTCTAAAAAAAAAAAAAAAAAAAA
>QKWP01002811.1:32083-48042 GCA_003550325.1 Gigaspora rosea | reverse complement strand
AATAAGAGAGGAGGATAAATAATATAAAGGTAAAGATAAAATACAATGTCTGGATCTGTCTAAAACTAAGGGAAATAAGGTGGGTTTATATATCTATTGAGCTAAGTGTCGCTAAGCGTCGTTAAGCGTCGCTAAGCGTCATTAAGCGTCACTAAGCGTTGTTAAGCGTCGCTAAGCGTCATTAAGCGTCGCTAAGCGTCGTTAAGCGTCGCTAAGCGTCATTGAGTGTCATTGCACATCAATTTCGCATATCACTATTACTAAATACAGTTATTACAAAATTTCCTTATTAAGTTTTAATTTTCAAACTAATTTCTACCAAAATTAAAACCTATTCTATAACAATATGTAATAACTTTTGTACTAGATGTCTGGGTTTTGTGAAATCTTTTAAAGATTTTGTGAACCTGTAAAATTTTTCAAAAGATCTTGTAAATTACAATATATTTCAAAATATTTTGTAATAGATTTTGAAATATTTAGGTTCCAAAATATTTTAAAAATGATTTTGAAATAGGATTTTGATAAATTTAGCAGGTTGCGATATCGCAGGTTAATATTTAAAAAAAAATTAAAATGATTATTAGTTAGGGTTAGGGTCCGAACTAGTATTAATATTAGGTTAGAGGGTGCATATATATATACAAAATTAAGCACTAAAAACTTTTAATTAGAAGCCCAAGACTAGGTTACATAATGAAATTTCAAGTTATTTAAAATTTATGATTTTTTTTGTAATTTTTCCTAATTTTTCGTTCGGTTTGTTATACAAGATCCTGTGATCTAATTGGCCAATCATATTAACCAGTGATATAGCAACTTGCGATATTTAACAACCTCCTTGAAATATTTTTTAAAATATTTTAGTTCAAAATATTCAAAATAATTCAAAATATTTTAGAATCAAAAAACCAAGCTAAATCAGTAAATTTGTAATTTACCTTACATTTTTTTGTGTAATTTTTGGTCAAAAAAGTGGCTTATTTTTGAAAATATACAGTAATTTACAAATTCTGTATTACAATATTAAATTAGATCTTTTAGAGAGCTTTCGGAAATTACATAATTTTTTGTTACAAATAAATTTTAAAATTTTTATTTCACCCATCTATACCGTATGTATCTGAAATTAAGCTACCATTTTTGGCCAAAAATTACACAAAAAATTGTAAAGTAGCTTATTTTCGAAATATTGAGTTTTTTGAAAAAATTGAAAAACGTATTAATAAAAAGTTGATCAAATGATACCAAATTTTTATTTAAGTGTATTTTGATGCCCTGAACAACTTTACTTAATTGACTTTTTGAAGTTTACTTAGTAAAATTTAGACTTTTATATGTAGCAACTGCTAACGAATTTTTTAAAATTTTTAAAAAAAATCAGTGAGTAGCTTATTTTAGGTAGTAGCTTATTTTCGGACATATACAGTACTTGATATCCTATTAGCCAATTAAAATTTTATATTTTTAAAAATTATTCAATTTCTAGAATTGATAATAATTTTTGATCTACCAGTCTATTTTGTATAATTTAACTACCAAAATGCTCATCTCAATAAGACAATTCTAACAAGTCCAAAATCATTAAAATTCAATTACAGGATCCCAAGATCGTTTAACTTTTGAATAATTTTAATAGTAATTTCTTTAACATTGAATTTATTGGTCTATTTGGATGATTTAACTACCAAAATATTTATCTCAGTAAGACAATTCTAACAAGACCAAATCACTAAATTCCAATCACAAAAACCCAAGATCAATAAAGATTTGTATTGTTAGACAATTATTTAATCAAATTAGTTTTATATATAACCAAAATACAAATCTTTATCAATCTTGAAATTCTATAATTGGAATTTAGTGATTTTGAGCTTGTTAGAAGCATTTTACTAAGACAAACATCTTGTAGTTAAATTATTCAAATTGGGGCTAGTAGATTAAAAGTTATTAAATATTAAAGAAATTTACTTAGCTGTTAGTAATTTCAAAAAATTACTATTAAAATCATACAAAATTAATCGATCTTGGGATCCTATAATTGGATTTTACTAATTTTGGGCTTGTTAGAATTGTTTCATTAAGATAAACATTTTGGTAGTCAAATCATCTAAATTGGCCCAGCAGATCGAAATTAGGCTATGCAAACAAATATTATTGTTTTTCGTAACTTGGCCATGTGCCTTTTTTGAAAAAAGTAAAATTTTATTTTATATATATACTAGCTGTAAACTCATGCAATAATGTATATGAAAACTATTTTTAAATATTAATAAATTAATAATATACTTTTTTTTAGATATTAATATTAAATAAATATGTAATTGGTTTTAATAAACCCGGGCTTGGTTTGAATAATCCTGGGCTTGGTTCAATAAACTCTCTTTTGGTTCAAATAAACCCAGGCTTGGTTTAAATAAATCTGAGCTTGGTTTATATAAATCTGGGCTTGGTTTAAATAAGCCTATCCTTGGTTTAAATAAACTTTTTTTGGTTCAAATAAACTTATTTTTGGTTTAAATCTTATTTTTGGATCAAATAAGTTAATTTTGGTTCAAATAAACCTGATCTGGTTCAAATGATTTTTATTTTGGTTCAAATAAATACAATTAGGTTCAAATAAATCTAATTTTGGTTTAAATAAACCTGATCTGGTTCAAATGAACCCAATTTTGGTTCAAATAAACCCAATTTGGGTTAAATTTAAAAAGTGTCCAAAACAGGATTTGTATAACGTTATACAATATTAGTAGTATGTAACTAAAAATTATTTTTGCGAAAATAGTACAATAAGCTTTTGTGTAACTTATATGCATATTTGTATTACACAAACCATAAAAGTATAAAACTTATAAATTCATATTGCCCAATCATATTGCATATAATTCAATTTAAAAATTAAGGTAATACAATTTAATAATTATTTATATTGTTAGTCTAAACATTATCATTACACAACATAAATTAGTGATTTAAGCCACATGAATTTGGTCGGCTGGCTTAGCCAGCCGATCAAATTATCGGCCAAGCAGCTGGCTAATGGCTAAGTACCAATAGCCTACTTTCAGAATATTTCAGAAATCTTCTTGTACTTTATACTTAAATTAGAATTTACCGGAAATCATAATTAGACTATGTATATAAGAAAAATCTTACCATTCATGATTTATTATTTTTAAAGAAAATTCAAAGATCTTTATCGTGTATTCGAGTTTAGGTAGGAAATTCGGTTACTTTCGTGACATAATATAAGTATTTCTGCTAATAAATAATAATTAGTTTGATCAATTAAACGACAATGTGGGTTTAATATAAAAAAAAAAATTAGACAAAGCTGATTTAAGTTTAGTCTTTATCTTCAAGAAAATGGAAGGCGTTGTTAACAGTACAGCAGTAAATAAGTGTTGTGTGATTTTCCACAAGTGGATAGAGATAAGAAAAATTTAATGAATCAAACTAACAATTAAAAAAAAATTAGCGTAGTATGATAAATATAAATATACGTTAAAAATATAAAAACTTAACTCTTTATAACAAGCACTGCCATTAATATCTTTTTAGACTAGTGCTCGGTGTTTTTTTAGATGAAGCAGAAACTTAATCGCTACGTACGAAATAAAATACTGAAATACTTCATAAAAATTAAAAATTAATTGTATATCATATATTAAATATTAATTTTTATGTGCAATTTGATTCGCTTACGATCATGTGACCTTAGCCGCATTAGCCAGCTGATCACATTATTTCGGCTGGCTTAGTTGGCTAAGCCAGCTTAGCCACGGCTGCCTTAGCCGGCTTAAAATACTAACATAAATAGAGTAATCTAAACGTTATCATTACACAAAGATTTTTTAGATTGTTATAAAAGATATAGATTTCTAACTCAAAATTTTACTAAGTTAACCCCGAGTGAGTTCTTAACAAAAAATGATTTTCTCGCAATTCTGTATAAATCTTAATATTATTATTATACACTAAAATTATACACAAATTTTTTTAGTATATAGTATAGATATAGATATAGATTATATATATTATATATATTACTATCAAATCAGCTAATAAAAATTTTTTTTTTAGATTAGGATGATTTTTTTTTACTATTGTAGTAATTAATGTAAGATTTTTTTTTTGACCGATATGGAGTGCTCCGTATTAAAAGGGCCCATTTTTACAATTTTTTGAAAAATGAGTTTTTATTAAATTCATGTAAATTTTGACATAATTGATATTTTTCAATTATTAATAAAAGTTGATTTGCATAATAAAAAATCAAGATAATTTAAAAAGAAAAATTACATGAGGCTGCGTAGAGCCAACACGTCACGAGATTATCCGATAGTCACCTGCCTTCTTTAACCAATCAAAATCGTGAAATTTAATTAATCCCGAATCAGTCCGAAAATCAAAACAAATGGTTAAACTCAATTATCTCAAAATGAGATAAATGTAAAAATGGGACCTTTTAATACGGAGCACTCCATATGACATTCCAGATAAAAAAGATATTTGGTTTTTTTATTTGCTACTTCCTTTTTTTTTGTCATGTTCACTAACTCTGCTTTTCTTCCTTAGGGTTTTTAGGCTCCACCAAATATAAAGCAGCTCCAAGCAAACACATAAGCGGCACTTCAGGTATGTTGTTTTCCTTTTTGTTAGTTGTCTTGTTTATTTTTTATTTTATTAACTTCTTCTCTTTAGGCTTTGCTAGACATAAATCGGCACCGGAAGAATGTTAAGTGCATTTCGGGTATATTATTTTGCTTTTTTTTTTAGTTGTCTTGTTCTTTTTTTTCGTCATTTGTCTTGTTTTACTTACTTATCTTTCTTTTAGGCTTCGCTAGGTGTGAATCGGCACCAAAAGAACATTAAGTGGCGCATTGGGTACTTTATTTTGTATTTTTTAGTTGTCTAGTTCTTTTTTTCGTCGCTTATCTTTTCTACTAACTTCTCTTTTCTCTTTAGGCTTTTTCAGACATGAATCAGCACCAGGAGAACGTTAAGCGCACTTTGAATATATTATTTTGCTTTTTTTAGTTGCCTTGTTTTTTTTTTATTGTTTGTCTCATTTTACTAACTTCTTTTTCTTTTAGGCTTCGCTAGCTGTGAATCGGCACAAGGTGAATATTAAGGGTAGAGAGTACATAGATCATTTTTATATAGTTTTTATATAGTATTTTGAAATTTTTATATAAAATTAACATATGCTACTAATAAAACTTTTTTAAACTACAACAAAATATAAATAAAACAATTTATCTATTATGGTAAAATTTTGAACTATTATTATATTTTAAAAAAGAGTTAATAAATTTGTAACCGCGGTTACTGTAACCGCATCCCAATCAACCAATCGAATTCTAAGATCAGGTATAACGTTACACATTTGGGAAGAGTTAAAACAAACGTTCGTTTTTGCCAAAAATTGCTTCTAACTTAAAATTTCACATAGGAAACTACCTTTCAGGTTGTAACAAAAAAAATTCTTTGCTAAATTTTGAAATACTATAGCCTTCTCTAACTCCTAGCTTCACGCTAACCCTAACCTTAATTGCACGGGTTTATTCTTATAGAAAAGTTGTTTTGATAGTCACATTACACCTGATCTTAGTTACGGGTTACAGTAACCTACGGTTACAAAATGATTAATCCTTTAAAAAAATATACTTGTATATATCATAAAATTTTTCTGGGTTGGCCAAAACTTTTCTGGGTTGCACAAAATTGCTAATGCTGATTGGTTAATTTACGTAAATTTATAAGTTAGTTTTATTACTAAATTTTAATACCCAATCTTTAAAATTTCATATCTTACTAAGTTTTTAACCAATTTTAATAATTTTACTATCATTAGAATCAGAAAAACCTGCTCTACAAACTTGGCTTAAATTATAATTAGTTTATTTATTATAATTTTTTATAAAATTAAATATAAAAAAAATTTACCATTAAGTTTATATGGGCAGTCAAAAGTAGAAACCAAGGAAATTGTTTTTAGTAAGTTTTTTTAAAACTTTAAATTAAAATATCTTGACAACTATTAAACCAAATCTAATAAATTTTTTTTTATTTAATTCTATAACTATATAAAATTAAAATAAAAAAAATTTTATCAAGTTTGGTTTAATAGTTGTTGAGATATTTTAATTTAAATTCTAGAAAAAATTTACTTAGAAACAATTTCCTTGGTTTCTACTTTTGACCACCCATATAATTTTAAAATAGTACCCTAGGACCCCGAAGAATATATGTAATACTGAGATCTGGCTTTGTATAGACTTATATATAATTTTTCCATATGTCGTATGTTTAAATTTGTATAACCAACTGGTAATTTTTTGAAAAGTTAGATGTTTATTTGTATAACAAAGATGATCTTTATAACAAGTACGATCTTTTTTTGTATAACGATATTATATATACATCGGGAAAATTTTTAAGTAGATATAAATCGATATATACCGTATGTTGCAGCTACCTTTTTTTGCCGATTTTTAACAAAAAAAAACCGTGGGTAGCTTATTTACTATTTTAAGTAATTTAAAGCACAATAAAGAGGTAGCTTATTTTTGAATACAAAACTTTAATAAGTAAAATAAATAAATAAATATGCTGTAGACAATAAATAAATATGCTGTAGACGATAAATAAATATGTTATAAACAATAAATAAATATGCAGAAAAAAATCGGGAGTAACTTATAAAGCGATTTTTGGTCAATCGATTATAGTCGCTACATAGTAAAGTCTAAATTTTACTAAGCAAATCGATTAAAGTCGCATAAGTAACATTGTTCAGCAGATTAAAATACGCGTACCCTGAAAATTTCATACAAATCGGAGAACTTTTTATTATTTGACTTTTAATTTTTACGTTCAACGGTTTTTTTTTTATAAAAAAAAATCCGTTGAACGTAAAAATTAAAAGTCAAATAATAGAAAGTTCTCCGATTTGTATGAAATTTTCAGGGTACGCGTATTTTGATCTGCTGAACAATGTTACTTATGCGACTTTAATCGATTTACTTAGTAAAATTTAGACTTTACTATGTAGCAACGTTCATCGATCGTATGGGTAGCTTATTTTCGGAACTAAAAATTTTGTTGTTGAATTTGAACATGGTTAACTACCGCCCTTCTTTTTCTAGATAGGTTTCTGATTTTCTCTTCGTCACTTTTTTTTGTGTAATTATGTTTTTGGCTTTGGTGGTTAACATGATCATACTGGTACTCAGATCTGAAATTGTATAATTTTGAACTTATATGATAATTTTGTATAAAGCTTTTAATAAAATTAAGTGTATAAAGTTATATTAAAATTTTGAGTCTGGATCTGAGTTATATATGTATTCTTCGGGGTCCTAGTACCCTCTACTTTTAAGTAGTACTTCGGATATGTTATTTTGTATTTTTTAGTTGTCTTGTTTTTTTTTTCGTTGCTTGTCTTGTTTTACTAACTTCTTTCTTCTCTTTAGGCTTTTCCAGACGTGAATCAGCACCTGGAGACGTTAAGTTGCCTTCGGGTACATCATTTTACTTTTTTTAGTTGTCTTGTTCTTTTTTTCATTGTTTGTCTTGCTTTACTAATTTCTCTTTTTTTTGGGCTTTACTGGGCATAAATCCACACTAGGAAAACGTTAAGTGGTACTTTAGGTTTAATTGGCTTGTCTTTTTTCTTCTCTTGCCTTGTTTTACTAACTTTTCTCTTCTCTTTAGACTTTTACAGATGTGAATCGGTACCAGGAGAGTGCTTGGCGCATTTCAGGTTTATTATTATACTTTTTTAGTTGTCTTGGTTTTTTTCATAGTTGTTTTGTTATACTTTTCTTTTTTTTAGGCTTCGCTGAGCGTGAATCGCACTGAAAGAATGCTAAGTGTCACTTTGGATATGTTATTTTGCATTTTTTAGTTGTCTTGTTGTCTTTTCTTATTGTTTGTCTTGTTTACTAACTTCTTTCTTTTCTTTAAGTTTTTCCAGACATGAATCGGTACCGGGAAAATGTTTGGCACGCGATCTTGATATGGGGTATATGGGTTTTAAGGCTAATATGTTGTAATTGGTCGATTCAACCAGAGTGGCTCCAAAAGTTCGGGTCGATAATTTTGACCTGAATTTTTTGGGGCCGCCCCTAGTTGCGTCAATTGGTTGGTTGTAGTACTTTATTAAAATATTTTAATAAATTAAATACTTTCGTAATAATGTTATAATTGTATTACTGTATATTAATATTATTGAATAAAAATTTTATTATCATCCTGCAATTTGATTGGATAATCGTAGGTGGTAAAAATAATTTACCACTCGGGATGGCACTAGGGATTGGAACCGTTTAAAAATTGCTCTATAGTTTTGAGCAAAATTATGTTGGTCGTGGGCCAGAATTATTTTAATGCGACCAAATTAAACAGTTAAATGGTTAAACGATTAAACGATTAAGAAAAATTTTAGGCAGTTTCAATCCCTAGGTGGCATCCTATAATAAAATAAAACTTACTGGTAAATTTTATATAAATCAATTATACAATATTATTCGTCGATATGCAGATCATGTAACTGAAAATTTTCCCTTAGCAATTCTATATTAAAAATTTTATATAACATTTTTTTATACTCATACAATAACAACCGGGTCCTGGGTATCTTTTACCTTTAATATGTTATAAGAAACAATTAATTTTATTTGCATGGCCTTATTAATAATTTTATAATTTTATACTTTTGATCAAAATTATAAAATTTTATAAGAATAGTACAAGGCTAGAAAAACACAATATTAGGAACAATTTAATCTTTAATATAGTCAAGCTGGCTAAAAAATTTGGATTAGAAATTAAAAATAAAACAAAAACAAATATGCTAAACTTTGCGCAAAAAGACTTAGAGTTAGCTGATCTGTTAGAAAATGCAGTTTAATGAGTTTCAGTGACGAGAAGAAGCTATATATATATTTACAATAGAGCAGGTATTAAATCTAAGTAGAACCAAGATACTCATGTAGCAGCTAGAAGTTAGTAAAACTACAGGGGACAACTTTAATATTATCCCTTAAACTGTAAGCAAATCCAGGCAAATTTGCCTAGAAAATTGTTATAAATATGCTTATGATCTATATTTTTTAAAACTTAAGATATTTAATTAAAATTTTTTTTGATAATATTTGAAAATAAGAATTATATTATAGTAGTATTTAATTTTATATTATAAAAAAAAAGGTTAAGTTGCTAATAAAGACAAATTTTAAAAAATTTTTTATCCAAAAAAATTATCTACTTTTTCTTGGTGAACTCTATAAATATTAGCTCTAGCTTCCTGATTTAATAGAATGATATAGTTTATAAAAAGGATTACAACTTTTATTATTGCAACTTTTGTGATTTACTTGTAAAAATTAAGACTTGTATTAGAAGTGAAAATTTTTTTTATAGACGGGAACGTATAAAATTTAAGAAAACCTAAAGAAAAATTTAATATAGTAAAAATTTTAAAATAAAAACTTTAAACTTTTATTGCTTTAAAGTTTATTAATAATTTTAAAAAAATTTCATAATAAAGTTTATAAGATATATTTTAAAGAAAATATTTTATAAATAAAGTATACCCTATATGCTTAATAAATTTTTATTTTATTTAAAAAAATGTAATATTATTAAAAAAATCTAGACAAATTTGCCTGGATAACAGTTTAAGGGATACAAGTTTAAAAGTAATATGAAAATTGTCATTTTATATGAAAATCATATAAATTCATATATATCGTATTCAATTAGTCAAAGTCTTGATTGTTAATTTTTTTAAAAATAATTTGTCTATATCGCCAAAATTTGCATGGGATTACTATTGATTTTTATCAGTTATTGAATAGTAATTGATTTAAATTTTCGCTAATGAGGACTATCAATTAAGATAGTAATCAATAATAATCAGTAATAATCGATAGATATTAGATTAAAAATTACGAATAACAATATTATTATACAGGACTCGAACAATTCTAAGATAGGTGAGGGGTAAAAAGTGGGTGGATTTTTTGGGCCAAACTCATCTAAATTCTGGTCAAAATTAAAAATTAATTTTAATTTTGACTAGAATTAAGGTAAATTTGGTCCAAAATCTACTCACTTTTTACCCTACCACCTTCTATAGGATTGTCTGGGTCCTATTATACTGTATACTTATTTTTAAATATTTACAGATTTTCGCATGTTTTCGCATGTTTTACAAGGTTTTGCAATTTAATATAAAATTTTATATTTTTTTATTTATTTTTATTTATTATTATTATTATTATTATATTTTAATTAAATATATATTTTTAACCAATATTATATATTTTATTATATATTATTATACATTTTTTACAAAAAAAATGAAAAAAATAACAAAAAAATAATGAAAAAAAACAAAACCAAAAAAATAGTAATATTTTGAACTTGTCGCATAATGCTAGCTCTATATACTTATTTTTCTCACCCTGCAGTTAGTTATTATTTCTTTTCTTCTTTGTTTTAACTATAATATATATTGTTATATTTGTTCATATTCACTACTTTCTAAAATAAAAAAATGCCAAAAAAAAAAATAATCCAAAAAAAACGAAAATGAAAAAATAGTAATATTTTAAACTACTTTCATACTTTGTTGCATAATACTAGCTCTATACACTTATTTTTATTACCCTGTAGTTAGCTATTATTTCTTTTCTTTTTTGTTTACTATCATATTTGTTTATATTCACAAAATATTCACTCATATTCACAACTTTTTAAAAAGTGCTAGTGTTTTGCAAATTCTCGAAAAATCTAGTATGTTTTTGCAAAGTAGTAGAGAAGTTAGAGTTGGTGTTCTTGTAAAAAGCCAGAAAAGTCAAATCGTTTTCTTGCAAAGTTCTGGAAGAAGTAAAGAATAAATAAAATAAAATTAAAAAAATAAGTAAAAAAAAGAAAACAAACAAAAAACAAAAAATGTAAGCAAAACTAAATAAAAAAATAAAAGAAGCCACAAACCTTTATTTTCCTGAAGTAAGAGTTTGTGCTCTTGCAATTTAGAAATCGTTAAAGGTTTTCACAAAGTGCCAGAATAAAATAAATTAATAAAAATAAAACAAAAAAACAAAAACAAAAAACATGAAACGAAAAATAAATAAAACGAAATCTTGCAAAAACTTGCGAAAACTTGCATTCTTGAAAGTTAGAAATTGCTGTAGAAATTAGTTGTATGTTTTTGCAAAGTGTCGAAAGGCTGAGTTGGCTTGTACAAAGTGTTAAAAAGTTATTGGATCTCTTGCAAAGTGCTAGTAGTAAAGTGTAGAAATAAAATAAAAAAAATTAAAAAATAAATAAAAAATAAAAAAAAACAAAACAAACCTAAAAAAATTGAAACGAAACCAAAAAAAACAAAAGAAAATGAAAAACAATATAAAATTGATAAAAGGTCTAAATTATAAACAAAAAAAAAAATAAACAAAATCTAATCTGATCTTGTAGTACAATTATCAAAAATCATCGAAACATTCGAAACATTAGTCAAACACATCCTTGATATGATCCAGATTACAGATCTACTGATTCAGCTTGATTTTCTAGTCCTAAAATATTTCAAAAGTATTCAAAATATTAAAAAGAAAAAAGAAAGAGAAAAAAAAGAGAGAGAAAAAAGAAAAAAAAAAAAAAGAAGAAAGAAAAGAGGGTAAAAGGGAGAAAGAAGAGAGGAGTAAAAGAGAAAGAGAGATAAAAATCGCACAAAATGGCTTTTTTTTTTTTAAGTTTTTTCATACATTTTGTAAAATAAATATTTATGATCTATGGCAGCTTACGGATCAAATAGGCTTAATAAATTTTGAGCTTTGTTTTTTTTTTTTTATTCGGTAATGCAAGTAAGTTGAAATTTTCATAACAGGTCAAAATACTGTATAATTGTTAAGATCTGTTAATTGTTTCAAATATAATCAATTTATAGATATATAATGATTTAATCTAAAAAATAATATATATCGATTATAGATATATATTGATTTTTAACTAGTTAATCGATATATATCGTTATTTTTTAATCGATATAAAACGATTAACTGTTATATATCGATTAATATCTATATATATAATTTACTGATGTACTGGGATTTTTTTTTTTTTAAAACTCAAAATAGACAAAGGTAAATAATTAATCATAAAGAAATTTTATAGCTATTCTTTATTATTAAAAAAACTAAATCATATATTCATATAAGATAAAAAAAACGAAAGTAAAAGATTATACACACAACTCAAAGCCTATAAACTGTTCCAAACTGTCTTTATTTTAATTACTCAAAAGCCAAACTAGTTAGAGTTAATATAAGGTTTTATTTTTTTATAGTGGCAAAATCTTTTGAAAGATCTTGTGAACCTATAAAATTTTTTGAAAGAACTTGTAAACTGCAGGTTTCGAAATATTTCAGAAGTGATTTTAAAAATACTTTAGTTTGAAATAATTCGAAATATTTTTAAAATATTTTAGATCTAGGAAACCAAGCTAGATAAGTATATCTGTAACCTGTTCTTACTAGGGTTCAGAATAGGCCGGGCTAAAACTGCAGATTTGCGGGTTGAGCTTGGTTTGGGTCATAACTGGGTCCAATATTTTGACCCATTTATAAGTAGGCCGGGTTTAAACCGGGTTTATTAAATACCGGGTTTGGGTCAGATTTTGAAAATGGGCTTACAGGCCCCTATAGGCTCTGTTATTAGTGTTCTGCAAAAACCGGACCAGGCAAATATTCTTGAAGATTTGGATCAGGTCTGGAAACCAATCCAGATTTAAATTAAGGGTCTGTCTCTTTATAACAAAGGTTCGGGTCTAGTCCGGGTCTGTAAAATTATTCAAGGGAATTGTATTAGGGCACCTACTTTTATCACCTGATTTCAGTTTATTAGTAGCCCTTACCCCCCCCCCCCCCTAGATATGAAAATTATCATGTGTTATATATAATTTACAAAATTTTTGACCCCCCCCCTAGAAAATCAGGTGATAAAAGTAGGCTCTTTATTGTACGTCAGAATAGAACCTTGGTATTTAAAATCAATTTAAGTTGATTCTAAATACACTTATATTGGCAGAGTGTGGTGACTTAGAGAAGATTGTAAGTTGTTACCCCAAGTGGCAGGTCTAGGGTTCAAATCCCACTGGCGATGCTTTTGAAAAAAAGGCCTGTGTTTCGGTAACCATTTCCTGTCGATCGGTTGGGTATATCACCTGTAGTTCTTGGTAACCATCTCGAATGGGAGCTTTCGGGTGAATTTGTGCCTCGTGACACAGATAAATCCAAGGAACTGGGGAAATGGAAACCCATTTGGCAAGACCCGAATAAGAAAGTAGCAAAGAGCTTTGACGGTACTACCAAAACTGGAATATTGGATCAGAGCTGAAAAACCGGACGTCGACCTCAAGAACAAGGTCTACCAATCTGGCCGCCGAATCAGGTACCGGAGGAAAAGGACCTATGTTATAGAAGTAGGTACCAGGGGGAGAAAAACCATAATGGCATCTAATGCTGGGTAGATCAACCCTTTCGGGCCAACTGGATTGGAAGTTGGAACATATCGGTGAAAGACCGATAGAAAAGTAATGGTCGGTACTGGGGTTGGAGCAAACCTTACAAGGGCAGAAGTAGGTAATAGTAGCGGTTAGGTATCCCCTGACTGCAAGTTGCTTGCCTCGGTGAGTGCGTAAGTTACCGAAGTGTAGGTAATACCTGTGTGGGACAGGGACTGCTCTACCAAGTGTACCACAAGGATAAATTAGTCCTAAGGGGATATAGTTAGTATCTGGGACTGTCTTCGACTGACTAATGTATCGGAGGGCTGTACCAGTGATCACAAGTAGGATTGACATGCGAAGCGTTGGACCAGAGGGTTTAAATAGGCAATCCCTTAGTTGGGTTGTAGGTATGGCAACTAGTGTAGAACCTTCGGGCGGACTATTTAAATTAGACAACCAAAAGTTGTACATGTAGCTAGTTGTACTCTCATTCAATGTAACAATCGTGGGATGCCCAAAGAGGCGCTCTTGATCCACAGGCTTGATTAAATAAACTCTTACCCAGAGCGGGAACTTTGATATAAAAAAAAAAAAATTACTTATATTAAAACGAAATATTAAATTCACTCAAATCGGTAAAAAATTTTGAAAAGTGATTCTGAATCCATTTAGCGCATATTTAATTAAAGCATTAAATTAATTTAATCAGCAGATATGATATTTATATATGGGGCTGAGTCAGTAGAAAAGGGTCAAATTTTTTCTAAGTAAAAGTTTTCTTGACTTTAAGCTTAAATATCTTAACAACTAATTTAATAAATTTAATAAATTTTTTTTTATTTTAATTCTATATAATTTCAAAATTAAAATAAAAAAATTTTTAGCAAATTTGATTAAATAATTGTTAAAATATTTTAATTTAAAAATTAAAAAAAAATTTTACTAAAAATGATTTGTCACTTTTCTACTGACTCACCCCATATGTATGTTCTGCGTCATTTCTCAACTTATGCCAATTACAAGTTACTCTCGTTATAGTGAACTCTCGATATAGTGAAGACTAATTAAAATCTCGATATAGTGAAGTTGGACCCAAAGCCAGTCTATATAAAATTCTCTCGATATAGTGAATTTACTAATAAACTCTCGATATAGTGAATTTTTTAAAAATTTTTATTAATGGAACCAACCACTTCACTATAACGAGTTTGACTTGTATTAATTGACTATAGTAGTTTCATTAATAAAATTGCAATCGGCATAAAATTAATACAGTCAACCCTCCATAAATCAACTCGTAGGGACAAGTCTACAACGTGCATTTAGGGAGGTTTGCATGTAGAGAGAGCCAATTAAATTACAGCTTTTAAAAATTAGATTATCAAGTTTGTGTAACTTCTACTAAAACTGTATAATCTATCTTAAATACTAAAATTTGATTGGCCACGTGCATTTAGGGAGGTTAGTGTGATATAAAATGTTATTCAAGAGAACGTGCATTTACAAAATATAGAACGTGCATTTAGCACTAATAACATTTTACGGAATAGAAAAAACATGCATTTAGAGAGGTATTGCATTTATGGAGGTTGCATTTATGGAGGGTTGACTGTAGTCATTTATTCCTTATAATCTTGATTTTATTTAACAATTTTAATTAGTAATTCGTGAGAGATGGAAAAAATTACTATAGTAATACTATATATACATGAAGGGATATTAAATATAATAAAAACAATTAATACTTATAATCTGGAGCCAGAATTGAAATTTCTTAATTCCTGTCAAGTTAATATCTTTTGTATTTCTAACAAAACTTGTAGATGCGATTTTTCTCTTTCTAATGGTAGTAAAATCATCAAAATTGGCCTGATAGTTCGTGAGATATTCTTATTTTTGTCTTTGTGGTTATATAAATTTTCTTTGCAAATTTGTAAAGAAATTTTATATAACCACAAAGACAAAAATAAGAATATTTCACGAACAATAAGGCCAATTTTGATGTTTTTACTACCATTAGAAAGAGAAAAATCACTTCTACAAGTTTTGTTAGAAATACAAAAGATGTTAATTTGACAGGAATTGAAGAATTTTAATTCTGGCTTCAGATTATGGGTATTAATTGTTTTTACTATTAAATTGCCCCATTTTTATATATAGTAATTCTTTCCATCTCTCACGAATCATGAATTAAACTATTTTATTTATGAAGAAGAGTTTATAGACTATTTAAAGAACATAATGTTACAGTAGAGAGGCCTTCTTTTACTCCTTACTATAACAATGACACGGCTACAGGGATCCTTTATCGGTTTATAGCGGTGTCCAAGAGGTAGGTATAATTCCTTAGTCTGTAAGAAATTATACTCTTCTCTAAGGGCAGTTCGTGAGAGTATTCAATAAGGAATTATCGATTTTACTATTACTTGATAATAAACTT
>QKWP01002811.1:8640-19212 GCA_003550325.1 Gigaspora rosea | reverse complement strand
AAAAAAAAAAAAAAGCCGTTTTGAACGATCTTTACCCCTCTCTCTTTTACCCCCTCTCCCTTTTACCCTCCTCTCCATTTTACCCTCTTTTCCCTTTTACTCCTCTCTCCCTTTTACCCTTCTCTTCCTTTTCCCTTCTCTCCTTTTTACCTGCTGGGTTACTATTATAGCCTTAGCACATTTCAAATATAACATTTATAAAAATTACCATATTACCATTCTTTCAAATATACTCATTTTACCCATTACCCATTTTCAAATATAACCTTTTTCTTCAATACCTACTTTTCAAATATAACCTTTTTTAAAAAACAGCCCTCCATTAGCTATTTTTCAACTATGACCTCACATAGATTATTTGGGGTTCTAGGTGAGACCTTGCTTTTATCTTTATTATATATTTAATTTAAAAATGTAATATATATAATATATAATAATAATGACCTTGGGTTCGATAGTATAGCAGTTATGCTCTAAGGTTGCAAATCGCAAGGTTGCTGGTTCAAATCCAAGTGGCAGCGATTTTAAGAAAGCCAGCTAGGCTAGACCAAATTAGGATCCTAGAATAGACAGCGATCAACAATCAAGGTTATGATGATAAGGGCTGTGCCAGAACCACGATTTGGAATAACCGAAGTCACGAGACGTAATGTGAGGCCTAAATCTGGATATTACGAGATACTACATGAACTCGTGGTGCAAGCAGTCCAAAAACTGGCTGCGAAGATTTCTGGCCACTGCGGCAGTCGGTGAAGACAGGTCGCTTCTGGGCGTTGCGAAGGCAAAAAGCCGGGGTAGTTGGGTTGTAATGGTGGAAAATAAATAACAACTATGGTTGTTATAAATCACTAAAAATAATACTGGCAAGACTGTCAAAAAAAAATATATATATATATATTAATATATAATAATAATAATAATAATATATAAATTTTTATATTAAATTGTGAAGAATTAATATAAATATACTCATAGGGTACATTAAATTTTTTGTACCCTTTATTTTGATTACAAAAACCGTAATACTGATATAGGTTAGGGTTAGGTTGAAAACTATATTAGGGTTAGGTTTTGGGAAATAAGCAATTTTTGTCAAAACAAACATTTGTTTTAAATTTTTTTGATTGTGTAATATTATATCTGATCTTAAATTTTATGGTGATCTATAGGTTACATAATGGGTACATGTACCTTAGGGTATATATAAATAAATTCTTTATATTAAATTGCGAAAATTTTAAAAATTTTGAAAATTTGCAAATTATTGCAAATTATTGAAGATATTGCAGATTTACACAATAATATGCAAATGTGAAATATTACCTCCCGTGACTCCTAAAGGAGATAATTAAATAGAGGTTTGCATTTTTTATTTGGTCTATTTCACAATATTTTACAATATAATTTGACCTTTTAGGGATCACAAGAGGTAATATTTTGCATATTATTGTGTAAATCTGCAATATTTTGCAATATTCTACAATAATTTGCAAAAATTTAAAAATTTTTAAACTTTTCACAATTGGGTTAATATATATGTACCTGAAAGTATATATATCCGCATCATGTGACCCATAGATTGCTACCAAAATTCATAACATTATACAATCAGAAAAATTCAAAACAAACGTTTATTTTGACAAAAATCGCTCATTTTGCAAGAAATTGCATACTAAACCACCTTTTGTGCATTAATAAAAATATTTCTTTGAGCGATTTTACTATATAACAGCCTAAACCCAAACCCTAACATAATTCTTACTCTAACCCTAACCTAATATAAACAATATCAGCATTACTATGATCAAAATAATGGGTACAAAAATTTAATGTACCCTATAGATATATTTATATTAATTCAATTTTTATATAAAAAAATTTGCAATATTTTTTATATTAAATTAAAAATTCAATATTTTAAAAACTATCTAATAAAAATACTTAAAATTTTTTTTATAAATTTATTATAGCTACTATATTTATATATATAAAGATTAAAACTGTATTTTTAAAAATGATCAAGATATTAATCTACTGACAAAACTTATTATCCAATCTATATATATGAGACCAAATTTTAATTTTATTAGTAACTTTAAAAGAAAATAGTATTATAAAATTTTGCTATATTAAAAAATAAACTTTATTGTTTTGTTTTGTTTTTTTTTTTTTTGGTATTAAAGTGCCTACTTTGGGGACGAGCTTTTATTCAAAATATATTAGACTCCAAACGCTCTACATGGAGAACATCCAACATTTGTACATTGACAAGAGTACAACTAGCCTCACCTGCAACTTTTGGTTGCCTATTTAAGTAGCCACCCGAAGGTTCTATACTAGCTGCTATACCTGCGACCTACATACTGGCATTGCCTATTTAAATCATTAATCTTTGCCTCCTGCCAGTCTGTCTTGTATCACCAGAACTCTGTTCCAGATACTAACTATACTCTATTGTTTTGTTCTACTTGTTTGTTTGTATATTTTTATAAAAAGGTTTTTTTTAATTATATTTTTTATTTTTTTATAAAAGTTTAAAGAATTATTAGTTTTCGGTTGCTAATTTAAAAATTCCTGCACTATAGTACTTTGCAAAAAAACCAACAACTTTTTGGCATATTGTAAGAAAAACAATTTGGCACTTTGCAATCCAATACAGACTTCCACACAACTAATTTCTTTAGCAATTTTTAAATTTTCAAGAACACTTCTTACTTATTTTTAATATTATAATATTTATTACTTATTAGCTTTGCAAGGTAATAATAAAATTAAAGGCATTGCAGCTGCACCTTAATGCTTTAATTTTTCTTTATTTTTACAAAGCCACTTAGTAGTTAAAAATATATAAATATACAAGTAAATTATTATTTTTATGAGTATTGCTAATCTTAACAGGCTGTGAAATTCACAGTCCTGCATCTGCCAATCAAATTTGCAGAATTAGCATGATCTGCAAATTTTCTTTGTATAACAAAAACAAATCAAAAAATTACTTATAACGCAAAATCTAGCATATGAAACTACTTCTTTTTATGCGAAAAAATAATTCCTTGTTAAATTTTACTATAAAGGTTGCTATTTTTACAACCCTAACCCTAACCCTAACTTTAATAGAAAACTTTTTAAAACGTTGGTGTGTAAATTTCATAGCCTGTGAATCGAAGTAATTTTCTATTTTTATTATTAAAAAAAATGACATTAAAATTTTTATATGATATTTTTTTAATGAAAAAAATATATAAATTTTTTATTAAAAAAAGAAATATTAAAGATAAACAAAGTTGTAAAATTTGTAATTTAGAAGTAACTCGATATATTAATTATTATAAATACAAAAATTGAGAATACAACAAAATACAAAATAAAATTAGTTTTTAAAAATACTATTTTTTTAAATAGCTATATAATGATATTTTATTAATTGGATATTTTTGTTTATATAAATTAAATTATATTTTAATAAGCATGATAACTTTTTTTTAGTTACTATTATTAAATTTATTTGAGATTTAACAATTTCTAAATTAACAATTGAAGACCTTATTATTTGTAAAATTGATGAAAGTAAATTTAAAAAATATAACGAGTTTTGAGTTGTAGGTATTAAATTATAAAAATAAAATTACTATTTATTGCCAGTGGTGATCATTACCAGTGATCTACAATGCATAAAACAAAATAAACAAAACAAACAGTTTGTATTATTGTATTAAATAAAAATTAAATCTCTTTAATATTAGGATAAGAGTAAAGGTTAAAGATTAGGATAGGGCTTTGTATATAGTAAAATTTAGCAAGAAATTTTTTTTTTGTATAAAAAAAAGTAGTTTCATAGACAAAATTTTAGATTAGAAGCAATTTTAGCAATTTTTTAAAAATTTTTTATTTTTGTTACACAAAAATTGATCTACATGTTACACCTGATCCTGAATTTTAATTGGTAAATTGATTACTGGTGATGATCACCACTGGCAATAAATAGCAAACTCCTTATAAAAAAGTTTTTTATATGAATATTTAAAGAATTATAAAATATAGTGCACCTGTACTGCAGTACACCCCTTTATATTTCTCAAAATTTTACTAGGGTAACCCTGCTGTATTTTTAACAAAAAATAATTCTTTTGCAATTTTGTACTAATTTTGATCCTATTTTTAATCCTAATTCTAACCCTAACTTTTAACTCTAATTATTATTTATATTTGTTACTATAGGGTGCACCAAATTCTAAAATTCTAATTATATTTTCAAAATTAGTAAAATTTTTTTATAAAATTTTACTAGCAAAATTTTAAATTTTTGTTTTTATATTAAAAAAATTTTTTTCTTAATAATTTGCAAATATTTAAATAAATATTGTTAGACCATTAGTAAAGTAATAAATTTAAAATTTTTTTTATATTTAATTAGTAAAATTTAATACTAAAAATTTATAATAAAAAAATGAAAAAGTGAATAAAATTAGAGGCCAATAGAACATAATAAATATAACAACTCTGAGTTTAATTCTAAAATTCAAAAATATGTTTTTATTATACTTTTTATTATAATTTATCATGTGGGGTAACATCTTCCCTGACTGATAATAAAAAATTACTAAAATTTGGATTTTTTTACAAATGTGTTAAAATTACCCAATATTTTGATTAAAAAAAATTTTTTTTAAAAAGTCTTTTATAATATTCTAAGTTTATAAATTGTTGTTACCAAATTATAATTTTAAACAAAATTTGTTAAAATAGTTTAAAGTTTAAAAAATATAGTATTTATACTATTTTTACAATATTGTTTAGCTTTAATATAAATATAGCTTTAACTGTTAAATATACTTATAACAAGTTAAACAAGTTAATAAATTTGATTGGTTGATCAACTATGCTTGTTACATGTGTGTGACATACAAGATTTTAAAAGCCGAATCGGAATAAATTTATAAAATGATTCAACTAAGTTTTTTGACGTTTAGAAATATAGACCTCATTATGTCTCACTCTGAAAGAATGACTCGTTCGTTGTTCGTTTCTAGACTTTCTCGCCGAACGACGTAAGGTTTATTACACTTTATTTTTTATTCAGTGGGAGTGATTTTCCTAACCGTTGATCGATCACAAGTGTTGAAGACCTTGAACCAATCTTCAAAGAATTTGGCCGACTCAAAGACGGTAACTAACTTAAAGATAAATTTAAAGTTTCGTTCAAATACTTATAGCTATTGGTACAACGTTTTTAGTGTATATACCAAAAGACTTTTACACAAGAGAGCCAAGAGGGTTTGCGTATATAGAGTATCCTTAAAGACTTTTCTTCTCAAGCAAGATCAAAAAGTGTTACGTCTGCCGGGGGAATTCAAGTTTTATCACCAAAGAATTTTTTTTTTTTTCAAGACTTTTCCATCGGTCCTTGACAAGAAATCGCGGTTTTTTCTTCCCTTTTAACAAGATACTACGATGAACGCGACTGCGAAGAAGCATACAGACGTGCAGCCACTGTCTTTCTACATGGCCGAGAATTAACCGTGGAATTCGCTCGCGGATCTCGAAAGAGTTGGTGTTTTCCGCTAAATCGTAAATCTTGTTGTTATTGAAAAGTCTATATTTATTATAACTTGAATGAATATGAATTTCAGCTCCGAGAGAAATGAGAGGCAAAGACAGTAATAGGTAATTTTGATATAAGAAGAGTAGAGAAAATAATGGTTATTGATAATGTTATTCCTATAGGTATTCTCCACCAAGACGAAGTCGATACACTCCGGAAAACTCTTATAGACCAAGGTACGATTTAAAGATAAACTAATACTTCATTTGACATGGACAGATTCAATGCAGCAGATTTTATACTTTATCAGACGATACAGTCGTAGTCCTAGCCGACATCGCAGCAGATCTAGGTCGGATTATCGGAGAAATGATAGATATGATTATGAAGAGGATAGAAAACGCTCTAGCCGATACCGTTCTCGCTCAAGGACATCGTCTCGCACGCCACCAGAACGCCGCAAAAGGTCAGGACAAGTAAATGGTCATCCTAAATCTCGATCCAGATCTCCTCATGGTGTTCAAGCACCTGTAGAGGAAAAAGAGACAGCTACGTAGTTCATTTTATTTCTCACATATGATCATGAATTTCAGGCATAATGATAGCTATTATTATTGAAACGCGGATCGGCTCATTAAGCTGGTAACGTGAATATTATGCAAAGTTGGTTCGGGAAGGTCAAATAGACTAACCAATATTTTTTCATGAATCTCTGATACAGTTGCAATTATGTGTAAATTTGATTGTTCTTAGTGATTTACATTCATATAATAGCTTTTTTTTTTTTTTTTTTTTTTAGTTAGTTTTAAAGATAATATGATATTCTTTTCTTTGCTGTTCTTGCTTTATTGAAATTAACAAATGGTTTACTTTGGCTGAAGTTATTAAGTTTATTATATGATGTGAAATGTGCATTCTAAAAATTTTTTTTTTTTACCTAAACGGTGTTTACCCGATATTTATAATTAATTATGTGCCAATGGTTGCGACTTGCTGTCTGATAATTATTCAGTATGTGATCAGTCCAAAAAGTTACTACGGAAGTACTCGTGTAATCGATAACGTCCAACTTAACGTGGTCAAGAAAGTAAATTAGAAAAGTAATTTCTAATCATTACAGTGAATGAATAAGTTAAACCATAAGGATAATATGTGCAGTCGAGAGCAGCAATAGCAATAAAAACTACAACGGGGTTCTAAATTTATGTTATATTTTTAAAAAAATAAATAGTCAAAATCATTAGTATTTTCACTTTTTTAAAATTTTTTTTCCCAACCTTAAAAAAAGCTTTCTAATTTTTATTTATTTTTGCAAATAATATACTGTACTAAAAACTTTTAACTCTTAACTTTTGTTATATAAAAAATGTTTATTATAGTGCCTAATTTCTTTTTTTTTGGCCAATAAAATGGGCCAATAAGCATATGATCTATGTAGAGTTTGGAACCGGTTGTATTTTTCATATGTCAAAACTGATTAAAATCGGGTTTAACATATGAAAAATAAAGCCGGTTCTAAACTCTAAATTTGCATATAAATATCAAAATTTCATGTGGCTTGTTCTTTAAACGCAATAGAGAGTTTATTGATACTCTACCACTACAAGATCTTTTGCCAAAAGTTGTACGAAAGAGGGGAAGTTGGTAGTTGGTGTTGGTGTTTTTTTTTGAACACAAATAAAAAAAAAAAAGATGCCCCCATAAACCCGTGCGCGTTAATTATGATAATAAATCCTATCTTACTACACACATTAATAGTAAAACCCACCAAAAAAAACGCGAAGCATCACTAAAAATGTTAAATATGCTATATTTCAATTAATAAAATTTTCCGGGTCCCTGATATACAGTATATATGAAATTTAAAAAAAAACTGGCCTATTTATCCTAGTGTTGACAAGCCGGCTTAACCGGCCCAGCCGGTTCCAGCCGCGGCTTGGCGCAGTAAACATTTCGTAAACAAAATAATAAATGCAAACTGCCCCCAAGAACACCCTGAAAATTTATCACGACAAAAAATAGGAAAGCCAAAATTACACGAATTTTATTATAGAGTAATTTTCGGCCAAAAATTAAGAATTTATAAATTCTGGGACATCTGGTAAAAAAATTTGCCGCAATACCCGACCAGTTAATTTTTATCAGATGTCCCAGAATTATGAAAACAGCTGTAATTGATCTTAATTTTGATCGAAATTGGTTTTTTAGATATAAAAAAAAGGAACTTTCTTAAGAAATGTGCTTGGTCGATGGCAAAATTGGTTCAGGAACATTCTTTCTTAATGAGTATCAGCAGTTTTATTAGAAAGGTCCTTTTTGTATCTAAAAAAAAATCTAATTTTCGGTCAAAATTAAAAATTTTGAAAATCATCGGCCTAAATTACAACTGTTTTAGAAACATTAACTGGTCAGATATTTGCTGATTCGATAAGTTTGTGGTCTCATTTTTAAATATTCGATTGGTCAATTTTTTACCAGAATTTATGTAATAGGTAGTATTCTCAGTGTTTAAAATTCAATGTTCTCATGGTTCTCAATGAACATTTGAATTTTTTTAAGAACATTGATATTTGAAAAGGTTCTCTTATTTGATGGTTCAAAGAGAACATTTATAAAATTTTTATGTTCTAGGTTTATTAATAAGAACATAAAATCTTCATCAATTTGATAATATAATTTGATCATGACTAGTGATGCCACCGAAATTGATTTTTGAAAAAGGCCTATTTCATCTTCATTAGAGAAAATTAAAATTTTTTATAAGGAAGAACAAATAAAATTTATATAGATATATTCTTTATAATTTCGTCTATTTAATAAAAGTATCAAATAATTTCGTCTTTCAAGTAAAATAGGTCAAAAACAATTTCCTCTTCAAATTTTAATTTCGGGTTTTAGAACCCGAAATGCTTTCATCCTCATGTATAATCATGACAAATTCTGCATAAATATATATATGTATATACATATGTACATATGTATATACATACTATGTATAGCACATATATTTAAAGTTGTACAATATAGATAACAAATAAATATTAAGAAAATCATCTTTAAAGATTTTTAAAATAAAACATTCATTAATTGTACAAGAGTATTATTATTGTATAAACTTATATAGATAATTTGTGTCAAATGATATGCTAATACTAAGCAAGCAAAAAGATACAAAGTATTTGTTAGTATGAAATTTAAATTGTTAAATAACAAAGTAATTTGATTCTAATTTATCACATTAACTAATAGTAATATTAGTAAAATATTATAGAAAGTCTTGTTTTATTATAAGCAAATATGAAAAGCACTTGAAATTTAACAAAATTATTAGAAATTGAATTGTATAATATATTGTGTTATATGAAAAAATATAAAGAATTATATACAAACTTTAAAAAATTATTAATAGATAAGTATGAATTTAGTATGTAAATTGTAAATATAGAATATGAACATTTTTAAAAATTTATTTAATATATGATGAATATTAAAAAGTTTTTGAGAACAATAAAAATTTAAATTATGTTCTTTTGAGAACATAACTTTAGATTTAAATTTTAAACACTAAGTATTCTACAGATATGATCCAAGGATCCGAATTTACAATTTATAGGATCCACTGAATCCAGATTCAAATGAGAATCTGATCCGAAGAATCCGTTTGGATCTGTTTGCTGTATTTAGTAGATTCTAATTTGATTAGTTTTATAGTATGAAAATAGAATACTTTTTATAGTAATTTTTTGTTGAAATATAACTGCTGTTTATAATGCTACAGAAGACTTTTACAAACAAAGCTTTAAGTGTTTTGTGTATTTCTGAGATTTACACTATCTGGGTATATCTCATTTAGAAACAATTCTTTAAGCTAGATAATTTGTAATAAATATATGTGTTAATAGCTAATTCACAAAAGAATAGCAGCATTTTTTTTATAATAAAATTTTGAGCAAATTTAGTATAAAATTTATACTATATATGTTCAAAAATAGGCTACTACCTAGGGGTTAGTAAAACTACGAAGGGGACAACTCCAATGTTATACAAGTTTAATAGTAATGCAAAAATTGTCATTCTATATGAAAATCATATAAATTCATATATATCGTGTTTGATCGGTCAAAGTTTTGATTGTTAATTTTTTTTAGAAATAATCTGTCTACTGGGATTTCTTTTTTTTTGAAACTCGAAATAGACAAAAGTAAATAATTAATTATAAAAAACTTATATAGCTGCTCTTTTATTGTTAAAAAAACTGAATCATATATTTGTATAAGATAAAAAATACAAAGGTAAAAGATCATACACACAACTCAAAGCCTATAAATTGTTTCAAACTGTCTTTATTTTAATTACTCAAAAGCCAAACTAGTTAGAGTTAATATAAGGTTTTATTTTTTTATAGTGGCAAATCTGTGAAATTTTTTGAAAGAACTTGCAAACTGCAGATTTTGAAATATTTTGGAAGTAATTTCAAAAATACTTTACATCGGAAATTAAAAACATTAATAATCTGCAGTGATCTTCAAGTTTATCAAATTAGTGCAGAATCTTGTTTAAAAAATTGCAAAGATCTTCAAAATTTAGATTTTTGCAGTTCTTCGCAGATTTTTTGACTAAAATCTGTACAAATTTTTAAAAAGTATAATCTTCGCAGATTATAATAGGCGCCGCCTATTATAATCTGCGATAATCTCCAAAATTATAACTACTATACTTACCTCCAGTAAGAATACAATGGAAAAACAATAAACAAAACAAAACAATAAATAAAAAAAGCGCATTTTTTTTAAATTTTTTTATTTTTATTTTTTTTTTTAATAATTTAAAATTCGAATAAAAACCGATAGTGGAAATAAAAAGTAAATATCCGGTTATTCCCATAATAAGGAATAACCGGAAATTACTTTTATTCCCACGTACGTCATTTTTTTTTTTTTATATAATTTTTTTCTAATTTTAATTTTTTTTTATAATTTTTATTATCGTATTTACTTTTTTACCGGTTTTTTATTTTTAACTTTTTTTTT
>QKWP01002810.1:0-40976 GCA_003550325.1 Gigaspora rosea | reverse complement strand
TTTTTTTTTTGATCAGCAAATTTAACGTATTTTTGCAAACCGCAATAATTAATTGAGTTGAAAAATTGCACTACAATCAATTATTCAATATACCTGATCAAAACAAATCGTTAATAATTCTAGTCAAATTTGCAGATCATTTGGCCAGATCTAGAACAAAACAACTTTAAATGTGGTCAAATGATCTGCAAGTTTGACCAGAAATATGAACAATGGTTTTATTGATCATGTGATGCAAATCGCCGTGTGTTTTTGTTTCTCTTTCGGCAGTCTGTGCAGTGTCCCATCCCTGCTTGTCACTTTATTTGGATATTTGATTGAATGATTGGGTAAATAATTTATCGGCTATAACCGGTCATTAACCGGTTGACCGATCATGACCGACCGATGACTGACCGTGACCGACCGAACCCATCCCTAACTACAATATCTGATATAACTTCAGTGTAATTGGGCGATCATTGCAATAGGCAACTGATTTTCATTACTCCAGAATTGGTAACAGAGTACTACATTTTTGGTTTGTCCCCGCGTCGATTCATCTATCATTACACAAAATGCAGGTGCATTCATTATGCGCATATGGGCGGATTTGTTTCCACTCAATATTGTCACAATTTCGATATTATCATATATGATGATCCATTAATCAATCAAATTAATAACTGTGATATTTGTGTGATATGTCGATCAAAATGTGATCAATGTCAATAACGATGTATCGATATACGAATAAATGATTTATTGCCAAACGATTTATTATAAAAATTATTTATTATTAGCGAAGCTTTAATTAACTATATATTTTTTAAATAGTAATTCAATTCTATATTTTTGTCATCACCTTCTACTACAGTACTAGAGACGCATTTCAACTTTTAGTCTATATAAAGTTAAACAATATCACTCATATATATTTGATCTAAATCACATCTACGCCTTCTATAAAATTATAAGATTAATTAACACAAGATATAAATATTAATCGTAATTAAAATAATTGGTTAAACAATATTATAGTCTTTCAAAATCAAAGCTTACCTAAAACATCTAGTTTTTTTTTAGTTGACTATATATCTAGTAGACTAATATCTGATTTTTGAGATTAGCGAATACGTATTAATATTATTACAAAGTAAAAAATAATCAATTGTGACTAGTTTGAGATTATTAAAGCAAAGGTCTTACTGAATATAAACACAGAAATTCATACCACAATACCGAAACTATTCTTGTATTCTTTAAGATCTTTACCACATACTGCATGTGGTTCTGTATTTTTACGTGGTCTACCCCTTGGCATTTACATTGGCAAGAACTTGAGAGCCTAAAAAGAAATTTCGGGTTCAGAAATCTAAAGTTTTGTTGAGTACAAACACGAAATAACTTTTTTTATACTTGTTTAGAATCTTCGCCACTTACTGCACATGGCCCTGTGTTTTTACATTGTCTACTCATTAGAATTTAGGATCCAAATGGGATCCAGAAAGCTAAGGTCTTGTTGAGTATAAATATAAAATGTCCAAGCGTAATATATTTTATACAAAGAGTTATGTTATTTTTACGAAGGCCCAAATTTTAATAGTAAATTAAATAAATTAGCCAATCAGCGTGAGATCTGCAATAATCACATCGGAAATAAATCCGCCCATATGGACGAACTAAAGAACGGATTTCAGCAATATGATTCGATTTTTGACCCTGGAGGTGTTGAGCTTTTGCTCCAAGTGATTGAGTTCGTCTAACAAGAGCTGTATTCTTTTGATGAAGCTTTTTATTTTTTTTTCTAATAATGCATTTGATTCTTTTACGGATTTATGACTGACTTGACGTTTATAAAGAGTTTGTGTAAGGTAATTATACATTTTTCTTTGCAAATATGGTGAAATTATGTCTCCCTGATTTGGACCTTTCGGATATTTCATTGTTGAGATAAGATTGGTCGCTGGTAATATATCTTTTCAGGTAATTTGTGTATCATTAAAGTTAATCGAGTACGTTCCGTGGATACTTCGTTGGTTGTTGCTTCATTGGTGGATGCTTCATTGGTGGATACTTCGTTAGGGGATGCAGATTGTTCTTGTAATAATAGATTCTTTTAATGTTTTTCAAGGCGAATTTTATTGGCATTTTTTAATTGAAATCGGCGCTTATATGACTTGTAAATACCCATGGTTCTTTGAAATAGAAGTTTCAAAAATTATTTTAGATGTACAGCCCTTAAAACCGGTTCTGATGAACCCAAATTTTGCACAAATCAAGGTTAGGTTCCAAAGAACAAAGTTACGAAGCCAAATTTATATTTTCATCGAAAAAAAAAAACCTGCTACTTAAAATTTTTTTAACCGAACGAAGAAATGATTTGCACATAAAAGAGACCAGAAAAATTTTTTTTTACCATAGATAATATAAAATAAACCTCGTAACTTTGTAAATATTGTAAGAACGAACCAATTGATATTTAAAATTTTTGGTAAAAGAATAAATGTAACCGTGCATCTAAAAAAGTGAGACAAAGTTTTTATATATTAATTATATTTAACTATATTTAATAACCGATCACTAAAAAAATCACTGACTATTTAAAATATTAAGTGACCACATATAGTTTTGATTTACATAGTATATCAAGCACCCCAGCGTAACATGCCAATGTAACTATTACTAGGAAAACGGATACCCGTTAGTGTCGAACCCTATAGCTGATTGGCTAACATGTGTGCACGTGATGCGGAATCCATGACATTTACGTCTCCGTAGTAAGTCTTTGGACAATTAGGATGACGCCGCCGTAATGCGTACGAATTAGCTCTAATAGCAAACATTATAATATACTATCGCGTATGATCATTTAATGCAACAGTAGTTTCGGATTTTAAAGATAGATTTTATCAAAATTTTTTCATGGATAGTATCCATCTTTTTATAATAAAAAATTACAATAATTTTATGTAATCTCGCTTTGAAATAATTCCTATTTTATAATTACAGATTTCATATTAGAGATTTTAGTGCTTTAATAATATCTGAATCAATATTCAAAATTTTTTTATATCTATGGATGATTGATTATAATTCTTAATTTACAGTGAACATGAATTCGGCGTTTGAGCGCCTCCACATTATTTGGATTAATGTCTAATAATTTATTTAAATCTGTAAGTGATCTTTCGTAGCAATTTAACTGCAATATATCTGTGCTTGATAACTTAGTGTAGCTACATTATTTGATTCAATCGATTTATTTAAATCCACGTGGAATTCATTAACATAAATTCACCTGTGCTCGGGTTCTTTGGGAAATGACCTTTTGTCCTTATGTTGTTAAATCATCCAGTGATTGGTCTTTTTTTTAAAAAAATAATAATGAACAAGTCCTCGGCTTTTCAAGTACTCTGAGTTATTTAAATCAATTGCTATTGTTTGATTTAAATCTTTAAGATAATTTTTTGGTCATTAAACACAAAATAAGATTGTCCTCTAACCATTAATGCATCAACATTTTCTGGTTCAATATTCAATACTATATTAAATCCCTATAAGAAAAGTGGTACGGGTTGTGGTACGGGTTGGTGTCGGGAATGCTCGAAATAGCACGGATCTTGTGGCACGTACAGGAACGTTTTACGGAATGGCACGGTAAAAATGGAACGGACATTGCGGCAAAGGGTGGCACGTAATATCACGTCATTTGAAAAGGCACGTTCAGATGACACGTATCTGTACGTTACACCCGTGTTGGCTCGTTTCGTGGAGAGCGAAAGATCAGTAAAGGATTTTTTTTTAAAAAAAAGAGCGATATCTCATGATTTCACTAATGAAGCTTCCCTATGTGTCTTAACAAAAAAAATTCCTTACAAAATTTTGTTTCATATGCAGTTAACTTATTCATCTTATATTGATTACTTATGTAAATTTATGTTTTAATAGTTAATCCACATCGTTATCGCGGTGGCACGTGAATTTACGTTCATTACCCGTGCCAAATCCTGTGCCGATTCGACTAGTAAACTGCTGCAAATCCCGAGCCATTTACGGTCCAATTGGCACGGACACACGGTCCCGCACGGTCCACCGAATCCGAACCAACTCGGGCCATACCCGTACAAATCAGGACCTTGACCCGTGCCAAAATGACCCGTCCCTATCCGATTCCATCCCGTGCCTATACAATTTTCTTATAGGGAATTTTGTATACGTGTGCGAATAATACTGGACAAATTTATAAAACACTAAAATTGAAAATTATTATAAAAGATAATTTGAAATGTTCGCGTTTGCATTAAAGATGCTTGACGAAACTATTTTTGAATTGACGAAAGGTTTCGTCAAATGACGATCCTGACGAAACCGTTGACGATTGACGAAACTGTTGACGATTGACGAAACTGCTGACGATTGACGAAACTATTGACGAAACTGTTATTTATTATAAAAAAACAAAATATTACACCATAAAAGATGATATATAACTTTATTTATTACCTTTTTAAACTTTTATGACATGTTTTCCTAAGTGCTAAAGGTAAAGTTTTTTTTTTGTCGTTAGGTAAGATCCATCGGATTTCTTCGGGTGATCGACACCTTCATCGGGTAATGTCGGATGTATTTCATAAAAAGAAAAAATAACAGATGAAAAAAATAGAAATGGGTAGATATGATAATACAAACAAAAATATTAACCTCGCATAGATTAATTTATTTCATTATGAAAGAAAAGAATGATTTCTCATGCTTCATTAATCATCACGGGTTTCGTCGTGGGTTTCGTCATTCGTCATAGGTTTCGTCATTCGTCAAATCGTCATTCAGAAATTGCTTGACGAATGGTTTCGTCATTCGTCAATGACGAAAGTTTGGTCATTCGTCAGGCATCTTTAGTTTGCATTTGCTTTAATGACTCGTAAATCGAATGAGTTATTATTATTACAGGCATCGATAAACGAGGATTTATATACATTTTTTCATTTATTAATAATCTATACATAGGAATATATTACAAAGGTAACATATCAAACATATTCAATATTTTGTATATTATAGTAAATGCTACTAAATGCAAATATGATAAATTGTGTTTCATCAGCAGAAGATAAGAAATAAATTTTAAAAGGTAAATAAAAAAAAAAAATACTAATACATTAACAATTTTTATAAAAATGTTCGTGATAATAATAAGTTATAAAAAAAATCATTAATGTAACAACTTTTTGTTTCCAATAAAAAAACGATCTTATAATAATCCTATTTTATATTGATTTAAAAAACATTTGTTTGAAAAATTCCAGATCTTATTGATGACAACTTTGACGTGCTTGAAATCGATATGCCTAATTAAATGAATCGATTATAAGTATTTATCTTCATGACACAATAAATTCTTTATATTAAATGTTCAATGATTTTTTCAAGCTATTGAGATAATTTTCCTTTCTTTTCTGTTCTTCTATTGATAATATTTTGTCCAAATCAGCCTGTAATTCCTCGTTTCGACCCAATTTAGCATAGGTTTTCGCCCGAGATCTTAACGCTTCTACATTATCTGGTTCATGCTCCAAAGAATTATTTAAATCTGCAAGAGATTCTTCATATTGATTTAACATAAAACGTGTTGTTCCTCGTGACCTTAGTGCGAATGGATGATCTGGCTCTAAATCTAATGATTTCGTCAAATCTTTAAGTGATTCATTATATCTTTTTAAACTATAATAAACTTTTCCTTTGGCCCTAAAGGCCTGCGCGTCATTTTGATTAAGCTCTAATGCTCTATCCAAATCTTTAAGGGAATTTTCATAATTCCCAAGCATATAAAATGCCTGACCTCGAGTCCTTAGTGCATTATTATTGTCTGAATTAATGTTTAATGATTTTGTTAAATTTTCACGAGATTCTTCATAATTTCCTAATTTATAATGTGTTCTTCCTAAAAATTCCAATGTGATTGCATTTTTAGGATCGAGTTTTAGGGAGTTGTCCAAATTTTCTAAAGACTCTTTATAGTTTTCTTTTTTAAAATAAGTTTGACCTAGAATTCTTAATGTAGTTGCATTTTTAGGATCAAGCCTCTGTGATTCATTTAAATCATTAATAGCTTCATCATATCGTTCTGATTTATAATGTATTTCTCCTCGAAGTCTTCGTGCAGTTGCATTGTCTATTTCAATTTCTAAAGACCTAGTAAGATCTTTAAGTGAATCTTCATAAATTTCTAATTTATAATATGTTTCTCCTCGAGATCTTAAAGCAAATGGATGATCTGGAACTATTTCTAACGATTTCGTTAAATCTTTAACTGATTCGTCATATTGTTCTAAACTGTAATAAGCTTTTCCTCTAGCTCTTAGTGCCTCTGCATCATTTGGATCAAGCTTTAATGCTCTATGTAAATCTTTAAGGGAATGTTCATAATTTCCAAGCATGTAATGTTCCTGACCTCGGATTCTTAGTGCACTATTATTTTCTGATTTAATGTTTAATGATTTTGTTAAATTTTCACGAGATTCTTCATAGTTTCTTAATTTATAATGTACTCTTCCTAAAAATTCTAATGTAATTTCATTTTTAGGATTAAGTTTAAGTGACTTGCCCAAATTTTCTAAAGACTCTTTATAGTTTTCTTTTTTAAAATAAGTTTGACCTAGGATTCTTAAGGTAGCTGCATTTTTAGGATCAAGCCTATGTGATTCTGTTAAATCATTAATAGCTTCATCATACCGTTTTGATATATAATGTACTTCTCCTCGAAGTCTTCGTGCAGTCGCATTGTCTATTTCAATTTCTAAAGATCTATTTAGATCTTCAAGTGACTCATCGTATCGCTTTAATATGTAATAGATTTCTCCTCGAAATATTAATGTAACTGCATTATTTGGATCAATTTCATTTAATTTATTTAAATCCGCAAGAGAGTGTTCATAATAACCTAGAGCGTAATTTGTTTGACTTCGAGATTTTATCGCAAATACGTTATCAGGTTCAAATTCCATAGATTTACTTAAATCAATAAGTGACTCATGGTACGATTTTAACATATAATGTGTTTCTCCTCGAGTCCTTAATGCAAATGGATGATTTGGCTCTAATATTAATGATTTATTTAAATTTTCAATTGATTCATTATATTTTTTTTAAAAAAAAATAAACTTTCCCTCTGGCCCTTAGGGATTCTGCATCATTTGTGTTAATTTTTAGCGCATTATTTAAATCTTCAAGTGAACTACCGTAATCGCCAAGCATACAGTAAGCTTGGCCTCGAGTTCTTAATGCATCAACATTTTTTGAGTCAATTTTCAATGATTTTTTTAAAATTTCAATGGACTCTTTATATTTTTGCTGTTTAAAATAAGATTTTCCTAGAAATTCTAATGTTATTGCATCCTTAGGATCAATACTTAATGCTTTGGCTAAATGTTTTGAAGATTCTTCATAGTTTTTTAACTCAAAACAAGACTGACCAAGAAATCTTCGTGCAATTGAATTTTCTGAGCCAATTTCAAATGATTTAGTTAAATCTGAACAAGATTCTTCATAGCATTTTAACATGTAATATGTTTGTCCTCGATATCTTAATGCATTTACATTATTTGGATCAATTTCTAAGGATTTAGTTAAATCATCGAGAGATTTTTCGTAACGATCTAGCATGTAAAACGTTTGTCCTCGAGTTCTTAAAGCAATTGCATTGTCCGAATCAATTTCTAAAGATTTAGTTAAATCTGCGAGAGATTCTTCGTAACGATTGATCATATAATATGTTTTTCCTCGAGATCTTAGTGTAACTGCATTTTTTTGTTCAAGTTCTTTTGATTTATTAAAATCTGCATCTTTTTGTTCAAGTTCTATTGATTTATTAAAATCTGCAAGAGACTTTTGATATTTTTTTAACTTAAAATAAGTTTCTCCTCGGAATCTCAATGCATCAGCATCGTTAGGATTAATGCTTAATGAATTTTTTAGGTATTTAAGAGATTCTTTATAGTTTCCAGATATATAATAGATTTGTCCTTGAGACTTCAGTTCTTCAGCATTTTCGAGTTTCCGCTGAAAGAAATGATCTTTTATTGATCTAGTCAAAGAACCTCCAGAACTCATCAAACTTGAAAAAGACATTGTTCGACCAGATGTTCCATTTGATGTTTTTGTTATAGAACTCTCCGAGGTTTTGGAACTTGAATAAGATGGTCTTCTATGTTTCAGCGCAGATGCTTCTTTTAATAATACTTTCGTTAAATCATCTTCTTCATTATGCACATTGTTGTCCAATTCAGGTATAAGCCGTTTGTTGTAATTTATTATATATTCTATTGTGTTTGTTTCTGATATTAAATTAAGATTTTCACGAATTTGGCTTATTGTCGGACGTTCATTCGGTTTAGCATTCCAGCATTTCTTATAAAGTTTAGCGTAATCGGATGGTGTACCAGGAATTGGTTGTTCTCGATAACCTTTTAATGTTTGAATTAGTATGGCCAACGTATTAATTGCATTCGCAAATGGAGGAACTCCGCTTGTAAGCTCCCAAAGCAGTACTCCTAAACTGTAAATATCTGATTTTTTATCTGGTTTTTTTTCAGGATCTTGATGAAAATCTGGATCAAGATACGCAGCCATGCCTTTTATAATTGACGCTGTTGTATTGTAAGTATCATCTATTTTTTTTGATAACCCAAAATCCGCAATTAAGAGTTCACCATCATTCATTAAGATGTTTTTAGAATGCTTTATAAATTATAAATTTATTAATTTATGATTTTAGAAATGAGAATTAATTATGAATTTGATAATAAATTAATTGATACTTACCAAATCACAATGAATTATATTATTGTTGTAATTTGCATTGCAAAATCGATAATTTCATCTAATGAAATTTTGAAAGTGCTCTCGTGCCATTTCTTATGTAAATATTGCCGCAAGTTCCCCCCATTGGCAAATTGTAGTACCAACATGAATTGATTTGTTTTAGGATCTAATTAAAACATGGTTAAAAAATATTATTTAATAAAAAAGATTATTTTAGGTATTATTACAATACCTTGTGTAATTCCGTGAATTTTGTTGATGTTAGTTAGAGAGTTAATAGCAAGTAATTGCTTAAGCTATAAACAATGTTAGATTTAGATAACGTAGACCAGATATTAGAATACAATGAACAATGCATCACCTCTTTAATAAATTCTTTGGACACTTCTTTATTTTCTTCGTCACTGTCAAGTCTTTTCAATGCGATCCTTTCCCCTTTATAAACTGCTGAATAGACAGTACTAAATCCACCTTATAACATTTTAATGACATAAATACTAATTTTTTAGATTACGTTTATTAAGTATAAACTAATGAGAAGATTTTACCTTTTTCAATAAGTTTTATATTTTTACATGCAGAAAATTCATATTTAATAATCTCATCGTCTCTTATTAAAGTTCTTTCGAACCCTTTATTGTTTGTTCTTCTCATTTTCTCATTTAGAACGTGTTAGAAATCTTACTGGTACAACCTTACGTAGGTACATTACATATTATTGTTATGTTGTACAGTAGGTTGTGTTAATTTTCATTGTTGTATTGCCTTTATTGGATTTTTATTTGCGTCATGAATTTAACCCTACAACGATATGCGTAACTTTTTAGTTACTACACATACACAAGTGTAAAAATTGGCATTAATTATTTCACAGAGGGAAGACATTAACACTTTGAATACTAAGTTTAGGTTTGCTTAAATGTCACATAGTGTAAAATAGTTAAAGATTCTTCCCTTTGATATTTTTCTATTTAACGCCATGTGACATTTAAGCAAACATAAACCTAGTGTTCAAAAATTAATGTCCCCTCGTGTAAGCCTCTTTCAAATAATACTACTTATAAATTGTAGACTTTTTGAGTGATTTTATTTCTATTGCATTCTAGTTTAAATTTTATTTATAACCCTCGAATATATTATTTGGGCGTCATAAGAAGCCATTATAAACATCTACAATAAAGAATTTAGTTTAGCTACTGTACTAGTATTTAAAAATATAAATAATAAAAATATTACTATATTTGTTATTACTATTATTGTTAATATACCTTTATATAGATTTACACTAAGTCTACCCTGTCAAAACCGGTATGTATGGATAGGTTTAATACCGGTTTGGGGTTATCAGTGTTACTATCGGATGGCAAGGTTGGGTAACTATATATCCGGTGTTTTTCACTGGACATTGGATATTCCTAACTATCCAATTTATGTTCAGTACGTCCAGTGGTATATTTATAAAAAATTTAAAAAAGTTATCGAGTATGAAAATTTGACATTACATCGTTAGAATCATCTAATTAGTTTTAAAATTGGAAATTAATTAAGTTGTACTTATCTAAATGCATGCACTTTCTCATGCGATGTTAGCTAATTGTTTGCTCAATTTGATCAAATTTACGATTAATACTGGTTTCAGTCTGTATCTAGTTTATATGCAATTTGGCAGGATCGCGTCTAATTATTCCTGCTTTGACATCTATTCAATTTGTTGACCATCTTCAATTTGAATCTAATGGATGAGTTTAAATATTAACACTGAACTGTAGAACTATAGAACAGTTGCATCTGAATCCAATCGTTCATGAAACCAATCATAGATTTAGCCAAAAGGGGCAGTTGGATCTGGCGAATGGATTAGTTTTTGAATAAGTAATCTTTAATAGTGTTTTTCTTTTTTCTTAACAACGCTTTTACCACCTAAATTTTTCTTTTGATTATGACCAATTCCATATTTTGAATGGGTCGGAAACAAAATCTACAAACCGGACAAGTCACAAAGTCACATGATAATATTTTTTTTACCTATATTGTCTAGTGCTTATTTTTCTTAATTCATTGCTTTTTACTGGACAGTTTGGACACTGGACTCTGGAAAATTTCCAATTTTCCGGTTGTCCAGTTACTCAACCCTGTAGGATTGGGGAGAACAGACATTATACCCTGGCACTATGTATTTAAGCGGAAATTTCATTTCTGCTTATACCCAACTGTCCAGTACAAATACACCAAAATAGCTAGGATAATAAGTAAGATAGATATGAAATAGAAAATATACGTGTATGAATGGATATAAGTAATCTGCATGAATTGATTCTAATTATGCAGATATAGAGATAAACATATTTCATGCTAAATCGTTCCAAAGTATCATTTTCAGACTTAACTAAAATATTGAATTGATCAGAATAAAGCCATTGCATTAGGTACTCAATTAAAGTCAAGAGAATTCAAAAATTCCTTTGAAAATCGATCGATTTATTCAATTGCACTCTTTGCTCGGGGGCAATCTTGATAAAATTGAATAGATACAGAGAATTGATAGAGAATTTATAAACTATTAGACATTGAATCAGAAATTTTGATGCATGATGTCTTTAGGACAAATTAAAATGACTATAAAAATTCTTCATAAGTTTAATCTAAATAACGCAGGGTATCTAAGAAGTTGTGGACTATAATTTAGAAGATTATGACGAATCACTTAAAGATTTAACAAAATCGTTAACAGATCCAAAGAATCCATTCGTGCTATATACTTAAATGCTATACGAATCAATTGAATTGGTAACATATAACGCAAATGTATTAAGTTCGCGAGAATACATATGACATGCTAAATCTTTACGAAGAATTACAAATAATGTGGCTGGGCTGCGCACAAAAGTTGAATTCAAATTTGCTATAGATATATACAAATTGTTAAAACCAACACTACATTTTCATATGTACTAGAGAGTATAAATCTTATTTTAAAAGTTTAAAATTTAATCAACCCTTGAATATTGTCCTGACAGTATCAAGGAACTAAGATATCTAATACTAAATGTGAAATTACATAAAATTAATAAAGATCATAAAAAATTATAGTAAATTAATATCTACTGCTAGAACTAAATCATGCATTGCGACAGTTTTAAGGATATTTCTCCCATGAAAGCTACAAATGTTAATTAAATTTTTTTTAGATGCATTTTTTTTTTTAAATTAAAGTTAGACTGTGCGCAAATGCAATTTTCTCATATTAAGATATAAAAAACATATATATATATTTTTTTTTTTGGTTCAAAGTATTAGGTTATTGAATCACCAGGAGAAATCCTGTTCTATCAACATATCATCTTAATGTTAACTAGTGGGGTTGTTCTGTATCTTGGGACTGTTCAAATTCTATAACATCCTTTTTCCTGTTAATCTTATTATGCTTGCGTCTATAATATTTGAAGTATATTATTGTACCAATACCAACACTAATAACGACGATGGAACCAACAACAGAAGAAATAATAGTGATTAGTTTAATATGATTGGTATCGGAGGAAGAATCCTTTTCAAATTGCGTCACCCAAGTGTAACTTAAAAGATTCATTATATATAAATCAGCAGATGCATTATTCGAAGGTCCCAAATCATTGGTAACATTACCTATATGTAAATATTTTATAAAAATTCGTTAAAATGTGAATTTAGTGTTGACTAAATGATAATTCATACTTTTCAGGCACGCCTCATAGGAAGGTTTATCCATTATTTGCTTAATAATTTCTAAATTTATAAAAATAAATCACTATAAATACTCATATTGGAGTTATAGGATGCCATTGCCAAGATTAACAACATTTAAGACCTAGTTAAAAAAACATAGAGTAACTTTTGTTTGTTTTGTGCATGCTATACTATATCATCCATAAAGGCAAATGGTAGAATATTTCGTTTTGCACGTTTTGAAAAGTTATTGCATTAATGACCTTTTAAATAAACAATTATATATTAATCTTGGTAATAGTATCCTATAATTTTTTGTTCATTATGAATGATTTTAATTTTGAAAAGCGTTTAAGCCTTATAAATATTATAGCTAATCAGCAGTGATTTCTTATGAAGGCATGTCAATAAAAATATGAAGTAGTCACGTATGCATATTACATTAATTGTGTAATAATTTATAATAAATATTATTGAAGGGAATATATTATTACCAAATGCTACAATCATATAATTTTGATAAAGTGTCGCTGTATGATATGACAGTGGAGGAGGAGCCTTTCCAGTAGTTTGCGGAGATGAATATTGAAATGGTTCAGATTTAACATCCAACAATACAAAAGTCGGATATGATGTGCTCTGCCTAAGTACATAACCCTGTGTTCCTCCAAATATGACAATAGTGTAATTATCTGGTGCTTTGAAATAAAATACACATACAATGTTATGATAATTGATATAAAACATAAGCTTAATGTATAATACAGTAATTATGCTAGTTTACCTAAGATAGCGGTGTGTCCAACACGAGGATCAATATTCCCTAAAGCTGACTAGGATGATTTACTTATTTTATTAAAAGTTTCAAGACAATAGAAATTCATATGAAGACATTTACCTTTTGCGACCATGCTGAAGCAATAGTATCAAAAATATATATCTAAATTAAAGACATCAAATTTTTATATTTCGATGACAAAATGTTATAAATTAAATCGTTATATATGATTATAAATGTAGGTATGCATAATATCTCGCAATTAAAGACAAAAATTGATTCGTCTCGTTGAAACAAACCGAATAGTTGGATATATAAGTCACTTCATATTAATATACAGTCAAACCTGGGTTATATCTCCACTGTGTTTATATCCCAACTTGAGTTATATCCCAGATTTAAACAAGATAAATTTCTTTTTGTTTATATGTCTTTATATGTATTGAGTTATATCCCCTCCTTAGTCCTTAGTTATATCTCCAAAAATGCTCTGGAAAAAAGGGGTGAAATAACTCAGGTATGACTATAATATCTACATTATCATATCAATTTTATGTATGTACTGCCAGTTTAAAATTAATTACTCACCTCGTTCATGCTTACACGAGTTGGAGGTCCACCAGGGAAGTTTTGGGTAACACCACCTATATAAATAATTTTTCCATCTGGCAATAAGGTTGCAGTGCAAAGATTTCGTTTAAGCGGATGATTAGGAAGTGAAAGATTTGACCATTCAAATAATGAAGTGTCAAGCGTGAATAAATCATCAAGTACTATGAATACATCTGAACCAGTATCTACCCCCACTCTTCCACCAAATATATAAATTACACCATTTTTATCAATAACTGTTGCGGTGGATCTGCGCTTGGGAAGCGGTGGCCCATAAGTTCCCGGTCCATTAGTGTCCCATTTTTGTGAATTTAGATTATAAATCCAAAGACTAGAATTTGTTGTGTTATAACCAAATGTTTCCATATTTTGTTGCACTCCACCAACAAGAAATATACGTACACCACTATTTCCTAATACTGTTGTTCCCCTTTCACATCCAAATGGCATTCGTGAAATAGCAGAAAGATCTGTGAACGGTGGTAAATTAACTGTAAATGGTGAAGAAAGATCCAAATAGAACACTTCATCTGATAGATTATATTGATGAGTTTGATTCCATGCAGGTGAAGTTATTGGTATAGGCCGTGAACCACCAAAAAAATAAATTCTATCATTAACTAATGTTGCCATATGACCACCACGTGGCTCAGGTTTAAACGAATGGCCATTGGGAAAATTCTGTGATAAAATAAAAACAATGCTTAGCAGAAAAAATACATCTTTGAAATTCGTAGTCAACATCGTTTAAGTTTTATTAGTTGCATCTTTTTACTTACTATATAATAATTTATTGTGTTACGTAAATAATATGACAAGTGATCTAGTACACTCTTAAAAATTAAAATTTGGAACACCTAACACATTCGTAATCTGTGACAGGTTACTCACAAATTGTCAATTACTATCTCCGCATCCACGTGTAATACAAACTCTTGAAGAGGAAATAGCCAATCGGAGAGTGTAAATTTTGACTATTCCGGATCAGCACGACGTAGAATGAGAACACGTACGAACGGAGAAAAAAGTGTTTAAATCTACCTTGGTGTACTAATTAATAATGTCGGGAATGACATTTTACATATAACGAGTGTTAACCTGTTTCTATAGCCTCTAACGTTAATGCTCTAACCCTAATTTTTTTCGTGCACTTGACTTATTTACAAAATCGGATTTCCTTTTTTAGTTTATAAGTAGAACGTATATCTCCTAAGGACAATCTAGACCGCTATGAATAAAGTTTTGGTTAAATTAATTTTTACGATAGTAAATTTGAATTAAATTGTTAATTTTTACGATATTAATATTGTAAAAGTGGATAAATAAAGAACAATTTGATGGTATTAATTAATTTATTTATTTACCTTTTTTTTTGAACCAATATCGGAAAATACCGACCTATTTTTTATTTTCCTTATTGGGAGAATACATAGTGAATCTAAATCTTAAATATTAAAAAGCAAATTAAAAGAAAATTTAAAAATTAAAAAACCGAGTCTTCAAGCTTATAGTAAATTAAAAACATTTATCGATTAGGTTTAAGTTTAAAATATGAATGTAACAAAAACTGTGAGCTAACTGCAATATTAATAGATCAATTATTTACAGAGTACTTTTATATATAATTATAATATTATACTGTAATTTGCAAGACATTAATAAAATTTTGTTTAATTGCAAATTATTAACAGTCGTCAAAAATATAACAATTAATTTAATAAAGTATTTTTATAGTAAGTTAAATCTTGTTAAATATTGTAAGAGCAAAGTTAGTCAGTACTATAATAGAGTATAAATTTTTTAACAAGTCTACTTGAATTCATAATATTGTAATAGATTGTGTTTAAAATTGTTTATTGAAAAATGGATAAATTAAAAGATTCTAAATTTGAAATTATTTTTGCTAAAAGATTTATGCTATTGCATTACTAAAGTAGTATAAATATTGTGAATATAAGACTAAAGATTTTTGCATAGTACATTTATTAAATTTATTTCTATAAATATTGAGTATTTGTCAAAAAATAAGTAAAGTATTAATTGTTAAAGAAATTTAAATAAGTAATATAGTACTAATAATATAAGCTATCTGCAGTCTTGCATGTTTGAGTCAAATATTTAATTGTAGTAGCAATATAGAAATCCAAATTATTAAATAAAAATAATTTGATAAAGAATACTAAGTAATTAAGTTTATGGGTTCTAAGTAAAAATGTTCAGGACCCCCAAAAACATACTATATTGCAACCAAACCCTAAACTGTAATATGGGGAGATCAATAGAAAGGAACAAATCATTTTTAAAAAATTTTTAATTTTAAATAAAAATATCTTGACAACTACTTAACCAATTTTGGTAAAATTTTTATTTTAATTTTAGGATTATCTAAAATTAAATTAAAAAATTTTTATTAGATTTATTAAGATTGCTAACAAAATATTTAAACTCAATGTTGAGAAAGCTTTTACTTAAAAAAATTTAAAAATTTGTCCTTTTCTATTGACTTCCTCCTAAGGGAGTTGAAGGTATTGTAGCATATTAAAGTTTCTACTAATAAAACTTTTTAATAAGCAAATAGATTTTTATAGAATTTTTATTATTTGAACTATGCTTAATAAAGAATATATTACTTTAAAAAAATCTTTATATCATATATAGTTTTAGATATAAATAATTAGTACACAAATATAATATAAAAACTAAATTTTAGAGGAAAGGTGATATTGTAGCTAATTATTTAATACCAACTAATTTTTGATCTACTGGTCCATTTTGGATAATTTTACTACCAAAATGTCCATCTCAGTGAGACAATTCTAAAAAGTACAAAATCATTAATCAATTACGGGATCCCAAGATATATATATATATATATTTGCAGATTTACTAATATAATTTATAAAATAATATAGATCTATATTAGCTTAGGATCCTGTATTTGGATTTTGATGATTTTATACTTGTTAGAATTGTCTCATTGAGATAGTCATTTTGGTGGTATAATTGTTCAAAATGGACCAGTAGATCAAAATTATTAACTATTAAATATTCTATATATATTTAAGAGTAGAGTGTACATAAATTATTTTTTATGTGATATGCATGGTCAATTTTTTGTGTAAAAGATTATATAGTAAACACAACTCTGATTGGGTAATCACCTGTTTTAGAAATATTTTTACTATTTGTTTTTTGTGTAACCCCAGCAAATTTGAAACCTTTAGACAAATTTAGCTATATAAGAAAATATTTTTTTTAAAATAATATAACTGCTAAAGATTTTACTACTATAAATAAAAGGTTTAATCTGTATATTACCAAATTTTGGTAAAGATTAACAGTAGTTTTAAAAAACTTTTATAAGTGGTATATTTCAAATTTTGCATAAAATCCCAAAGTACTATTAAAATCATATGATAAATGATCTACCCTTAAGAGTAAATTCAAATATATGTAAAAACTTATATTTTGTATAAATGATAATATCTTGTGATTTAGTAATTAGAATTAGTAAAATTTTATACTATTCAATTTAGATCACTAGATCAAAAAATATATCACTTGGCTACAATACTTCCAACTCCCTTATATATAGAAAATTATTATAAAATGTCGCGGATTATCGTGAAATCAGATTATCATGAAATTCACATAATCTCTGTATCACTAAAATTTTCTAAAAATCATGATCTAATCGATCTAGCCATATAACGGCTCGGTATGCCTATATGCTATATAAATCATATTCTTGATATTTATATATAAAAGACCTTCTAACTATATCAAAAAGGCAACTCTAACCCTAACCCTAACCATGAGAGTCTATAAACCACTAACTAAAAAAAATTTTGACTTGTGTTTAGGGTTAGGGTTAGGGTTAGGGTTAGAGTCACCTTTTTGATATAGTCAAGAGGTCTTTTATTTATATATATCAAGAATGCGATTTATATAGCATATATTCATATACTGAATTAACTCTGATGGTTCTTATTATAGCATTCAATTGTTTTGATTTCATAGTGTAGATCAATTAAATTGATTGTTTACATGATTTTTGGAAATTTTAGGAAATCTAATGATAAGGAAATAACGTAGATTTTACAATAATCCAATTCCACGATAATCTGCAATATAAAATAATAATATGATATTAATAACCCCTAGTAAAATAATAATTATTCTTTATAAAAAATTACAAAAAGACCTCTTCAAATACCCTGTCTATAAAGGTATTCTATATATAAAACTTCTTTAAACATATAGTTTAATTTGATTTTAGTTTATAATATATAAAATTTATATATAGCTAGAGTATAGTGATTTAGAGAAGTAACTAAATTGTTACTTTTAAGCAGTAGATCGAAAGATTGAATCCAACTAGTAGCAGAATTTTGAATTTCTGCTTATATTATAGTAACTATTGCAAGGAAACTAAGTTGGATTAGCAGATCTGTAATCTAGATTATACTAGAATGCATAAGCTACTAAGAGCTTTTGAGGCATTTATATAATATTATATAAATGAATACAAACTAGTTCAAATCTAAGATAAGTTTAATAAAATATATAAAATCTAAAAATAAAAATAAACAAAAACTCTTGGCAAGGCTAGAGTAAAAAGATAGTACAGACTTCTAATGTATTACATAAAATAATTGAATAATATCCCTTAAACTATAATGAGGGCAAATTTGCTTGCTTAAATTTTTTTTGACTTATTATTATAAAATTTCTCCAAATTTTATTAAGCCCTATCCCATATTCTCTAAGCTAGAATAAAAGCACACTATGTGCTAGTTGTTATATAATTATTATTTTGTAAAACTTTTTCAATAGTATTCAAAAAATCACCTAAATAGGGTTGATTTTAATATGAGATTAATGGTCAAGTTTAATAGTAAAATGGATACTTGTTATGTAACAATTATAAAGAATCTTCATAATTATCACATGAAGTCCTTTTATAATATAACATTAAAGTTGGCCAAAATTCGTCACAGCCAACTTCACAAAGTTGATTTTTGGGATAATGCTAGGAAGATAAGGTAACTTAAAAATTCGAACAAAATGGCATATTTTGCACCCATTGTATGAACCTATGTTATTTATTTGGATCATTTTGAATATGCCATACTGCAGCTATCAAGTGTAATATGTAGTTTGAGATTTTAGAAACTACTTAACCGATTTGGATCGAAATTTTTATTAAAAAATTTTTTTGAGTACTTTATTTTTGTTCAAATATTTTAGTGAACAAATTTGCCCACTAAAAATTATGGTTTAAGGTATAAAACAAATTAACTAGATTATGAAACATCTTTAAGAACCAGATATACCAACTAGACTATTAGACAGAAAACTAAAAATATAGTTAGTTTTAGCTATACTTATATCAGAGGTTAGTATGCCTCTCAGCACTTCTATTAGAAATTGGGTATTTGAAAAGGCCTGTAAACAGAAAATAGAGTATGGATTGTGGGTATTGGAGTAGTTATAAACAGTGTTAGAAATCATTTGTTTATAGCATTCATAGAGTATTTATAGTAAATATAAATTTTTTAAAAAATCAAATATTTATATTTTATATTTACATAGAGTAAATATAAGAAATCAAAAATTTATATTTTATATTCACATAGTATGAATATAAATTTTAATTTTTATAATTTCTTATTTATGATTTATTATAAAAATTATATTTACTATATAGTTTCAAAAATAAGCTATCTTTTTAGATGACTTTTAAATTAATTTTGGTTAATCACAAATAGTTGTTATATTATCAAGTTCAAATTCCACTATTTAAATTGATTATTGGCACTTAAGTAAACTTGTTTTGAAGAATAAAGTATATATATGCTAAAAGTTTTATCAAAATCAACATACTTTTTATTATTTGCTTTTGATTTTTAATTTTAATAAATATATTTTTTAAAAAAAGTTTTAATTTTTTACTAAATATAAAAATTAAAAGCCAAATAATAAAAATTTCTCTTTTTCTGTTCAAAATTTTAGTGTATGTATATTTTGATCTCCTGAGTAAGTTTACTAAATAATATAATCAATTTAAATAGTAAAATTTGGACTTTACTATGTAGAACTATTGTCAATTGTGAGGTAGCTTATTTTTGGGTCAAAGACATTTTGAGTTTTTTGACCAAAAGATGGGTGAGCTTATTTTTAGAGGTGGCTTATTTTTAGCAATATACAGTATACTAATACAAATACACTAGCCATTATATGTTTTGTATCACTTGATAAAAAATTTCAAATTCATATATAGTCAGACCCTACTAGATGCTACCCCCTAAATGCAATACCTCTCTAAATGCACATCTTTTTTTGGGCCCAAGTAATATTACATCTATAGATTTTTACCTCCCTAAATGCAATACCTCCCTAAATGCACATGTTAGAGCTGATCCTGACAATGTGCATTTAGGAAAGTCTGACTGTATCACCTAAAATTGAGGTATTTCATAATGAATTTTTTTTTATTTAAATTATCAATATCAAGAGTTAACATCACTGAAATTATATTGCAGTTGAATCATATGATTATGTACTACCTCATGATTTGTCTATAAATCCTGATACAAAACATATGATTGTTCTAATAATTTATATTCCTGAAAATAAGCAACCTTTTTTGGAGATAGCTAAAGGCAGGTGCGTTTATATGTTTTTGATTATTTAATTAAAATTAGAGTAAGGGTTAGTTAGGGTTAGGGTTAGGGCTGAATTTATAGGTAAAATTGTTTTCCCAACATTTTTTATTAATGCTCCTAAATAGGTTTAGATACTCATTTTTTGTATTTTCAGCATTTTTACTTTTTTTCTTTGTTTTTGTCTCGTTAGGCTGATCCGTAAAGATCAAATTTTACAATTTGATTGGCTTTATATCACTGAACACATCTGGCTTTAGATGACCCCTTTTTTGGTCAAAAAATTACATAAAAAAATGAGTTGCTTATTTTTGAAATATTGAGTTTTTTGAAAAAATTGAAAAACGTACTAATAAAAAGTTGTTCAAATGACACCAAATTTTTATTATAAGTGTATTTTTATGCGCTGAACAACTTTACTTAATCGACCTTTTGAAGTTTACTTAGTAAAAAAAGTTTTAATTTTATTTATATTAACTGCTAACGAATTTTTTGAGATTTTTAAAAAAAATCAGAGGGGTTGCTTATTTTAGAGAGTTGCTTATTTTGGGGAATCTACGGTAAAAATTAAATTGTAATTTTAACTTTGAGCTAAGATATAATTAGTAGTAACCTAAAAGAGTTTATTTTAAGAGTATAGGATTATTTTCTAGAATTTTGGGATTCTAAAATGTTCTTGGATGTCAAATTTGGCTAAGTCCTCATCAAAATGTGCACATTTTTAAACAAAAAAAAAGCACTATATTATTTTTAATAGTAAATTACTATTAAAAATGATATTATGATTTTTCTGTCTAAAAATATGTGCATCTCAATAAGGACTCAGCCAAATTTGATGCCAAGGACATTTTAGAATCCCATAATCCTAATAAACTTTTCTTGGTAACTATTAATTATATCTTTGCTCAAAGTTAAAATTACTATTTAATTTTTATTAGGATGATCACATGTTTTGCATCAGGATTTACAAACAAATCACAAAGTAGTACAGGATCATATAATTCAACTGCAATATAATTTCAGTGATAATCACTCTTGATATTGTTAATTTAAAAAAATAAAAAAAATTCATTATAAAATAACTCAACTTTGGGGTGATATATAAATTTGAAAATTTATTATTAGGTGATGCAAAACATATAATAGCTAGTATACAAATAGAATACTTCTGGTATTGTAATTTTAAATTTAAAAAATAAAATTACTATGCATCACTACTAGTAATCTACAACATATAAAACAAAATAAACAAAATAAAAGTGTATATTAAATAAAAATTAAATCTCTTTAATATTAGGGTAAGAGTAAAAGTTAGAGATTAGGATAGGCTTTGTATATAGTAAAATTTAGCAAGAAATTTTTGTTTGCATAAAAAAAAGTAGTTTTATAGACAAAATTTTTAGGTTAGAAGCAATGTTAGCAACTTTTTAAAAAATTCTTTGTTTTTGTTATACAAAAATTAATCTAAATATTACACCTGATCCTGAATTTTAATTAGTAAATTGATCACTAGTGATAATCACTACTGGCAATAAATAGCAAACTCTTTAAAAAAAATTAATTACTTTATTTCAATTTAGGAATTAATTTTTTTTACTAATTAATGTTAAAATTTAATTAAAGAATAGTATTTTGTTTGTATATTACTTAAAAATTTTATATTACTAAAACTTATAAATGCTTGAAAATTATTATATTAAAAAATTCTAAATTTTTTTATTCTTTATTCTAATTCTCATAAAATTGTAGAATTATTTTTAATACTTCAACTTTATAATATAGTAGTAGAATATATATTTTCATAACAAAATTTAATTAAAACAAACTTAGAAATAGAATACATATTAGAACTTTTAGTTGTCTTTTTATTAGTTTCTATAAATAGTTTATCTATAAATAAATTTGATTTTGAATATGCATATAAAGTTTGGGCAAATTTATTATATAGATAATATTTTTTTAAATAAAGATTAAATATATTAATTTTATAAATAAATAGCTATACAATATAGTTATATTAAATATAAATAAAGAGGGTTATATTTATACCCCATTTTGATATTTATACCTTCTATTAAAAATCAAAAATTTCAAAGCTTTGATGGAGATATCTTGACAACCAGCTAACTAAATTCAATAAACTTTTTTTATTTGCATTCTATATATATATATATAGAATTAAAATAAAAAAAAGTTAATTAAATTTAGTTAGATAGTTGTCAGGATACTTTTGCTCAAAGTTAGAGAAATCAAAATGTTTATCAAAATAAAGCTGTACCAAAGTTTATAAAATTTTGAGCGAAAATATTTTGACAACTATCTGACAAAATTCAATAAATTTTTTTTATTTGAATTCTATAAAATTTATAGAATTTAAATAAAAAAAAGTTTACTAAATTTGGTCAGATGGTTGTCAAATATCTTCACTCAAATTTAAAGAAAAATAAAAACTCTATCAAAATAAAAGCTGTGCCAAAGTTTTTTTAAAACTTTGAGCAAAGATATCTTGATAATCATCTGATCAAATTTAATGAATTTTTTTTATTTGAATTTTAAAATTCATAGAATTCAAATAAAAAAAATTCATTGAATATGGTTAGACCATTGTCAAGATATCCTTGCTTAAATTTTAAAAAAACTTAGGCACATCTTTTCTTCTGATAGACATTTTGATTTTTCTCTAACTTTGAGTAAAAATATCTTGACAGCCATATGACCAAATTCAATAAACTTTTTTTTATTTAAATTCTATAATTTCATAGAATTCAAATAAAAAATCATTGAATTTAGTCATATGTTGTCAAGATATCTTTGCTCAAAGTTAAAGAAAAATCAAATAGCAATCTTTTTTGTATATTAATTTTGTATAACATTATGTATATCAAATGATATCAGCCAATTAAATTGCTTCAAACCATTATTTAAAATTTTGTATAACCCATTGTACATCAAATCTTATTACAACAAAATTATGCTTCGATAATTTCAAATTCTAATTTGCTATATAAATTAAATATATATGTACAAATAATATAAAAATCTCTTCTTTTACCTGATAATAGCTACTTACTAAAAAATAAAAAAATGAAATTTTTATAGATATTGGCACCTTAAAAATCAGATCCCTTTTTGATACCTTTGTTAAGCACATGCAGCTATTGAAAATTATGCTATCAAAGTCTTCAAACTATTAATATTACTATCTTGTTATAATATTAATATTTTTTAATATTACTAAGTATAGTATAAGCATATTATAAGCACTGAAATTTTTGAGTTTCTTTTTCATATTGTTCAGGGGTTGAATTAGTATGTTTGTCAGAATAATACTGAAGAACTAGATAGTAATAGGCTTTTTTTTTATCAGCTAGAGTGGCTTCTGAGGTAAAAAATAAGAGTGAGTATAAATCTTTATCTGAATTATATAGAAACTCTGACATTTTGAAAAACAATAAAACAAGAAATTGAAATAGTTTAAATATCCAATCAAATATATATGTAGATTATCTAACTCCAATATTAATTGGAATGCTTCATATAGTTTATTAGAATCAGTATAGAGATTTTTTATTATTATATAAGTACTATATATAATGATAATAAAATATTCTACTAATGGATTACTAGTATATAAAATTTTTTACATTTTTTTATTAAGAAAAATGATTTTTAGATACATGTACAGTATATAGAATTTATTATTTTTTATAACAAAATTTTCATGAATTTTTATAGTAACATATCTTGAACAAAATTAAGAGCAAACTAGAGATTGAGTATATAATATATAAATACCTTATTTCTGATAGAGTTGTTTTTGACTAGTCAAACTCTTATATATCTTATTATACAACATTTGATAAAAAATGAGTTGATATCATTATTTTTATAAAAATAGACAAATATTATTTGTGGCTATTTGTACTATCTAGAGATAGTTAAATCTATGAAAGATACAACTTTGTATTACACAAGTAGTTCAATTACTGCTAAGCTGTCACTCTCATCAATTGGTTATACAAACAAAATTTCATATTACAGTCTGGGATTGTTCCATATTTGAACAGTATTGATCACACTTTTTATAATAGGATTGCTGATCAGATGATTCTAGAATCACATGCTAACTAGCAAATCAAATCAATGCTAATAATACAGTAATAGGATAATAGGTTATGCAATATTTTTTATTTTTGCATTTCTACTACTATATACTATATCAAATATTTACTCATTTAGAAACATGATACATATGTTGCATGACCTGGAGTTGATATATTAACTAATTTTATTGATCAAAAATTAGCAAATATATAGAATATATACAGGCTTGGCTATCAGCTATAGTTATAAATATGGAATTGGCATTAAAAGAATAAAAAGAAAGCATTTATTTATTATCAAAAATTGGCAAACATGGATAATTCTAATAAAGTAAGAATATGTATGTTCTAAATTGAGAACCTGAATAGATTATATCGATTAATAATCTTTATATGCACGAACTAGGGAAATAATTAATATGATATAAATAAAAAGATTTGAAAAACATTAGATAAAGGGCATCATGCAATGACAAATAAGTATTCATCTTTTGGTTTATGAACTTATTTGCTGAATCTAACTTTACCAAATATTATACTTATAGGCACAATGGTAATATGTATTTATGTTCATCATACTTACAAGCTGAATGTACAATATATAATCTAGTTAAAATAAAGCCTAAATATGTATGTTAGGATAAAAGTTAGATTAGGGTAGGACTCCAAACAATACATAGAGATTACATTAGCTTTAAATAAACTTTTTAAAATTTTTATCCACTTTTTATTAAAGCTAATTAACTATATTTTATATATAAGCTTTAATATTTAATAAATTTAACCAATTAGGATGTGGCGACTTAGAGAAGTTAGTAAGTTGTTACCCCCAAGTAGCAGGTTTAAAGTTCAAATTCTAATACTAATGCTTTTGAAAAAATAAACCTGTGTTCCTGTAACTATTTCCTATTGATCAGTTGGGTACATTACTTGTAGTACTTGGTTACTATCTTGAATGAGAGCTTTCAGGTGAAGTTGTATCCTGTGATACAGACAAATCCAAGGAACCAGGAAAACAGAAACCTATTTGGCAAGTTCTGAGTAAGGAGATAGCAAAGATCTTTGATAGTACTACCAAAACTAGAATATTGAACTGGAGTTGGAAAACCATGCATTGACCTCAAGAACAAGGTCTACCAACTTGGTCGCCAGAGTTGTACTAGAGAAAAAGGACCGATGTTATAGAAGTAGGTACCAGGAGAGAAAAACTATTATGGCATCTAATGCTGAGTAGATTGACTATTTCAGGCCAACTGGATTAGAAGTCTGGGAGGTAATGGGGAAGGACTAGTAGGAAAGTAATGGTGGATACCAGGGTTGGAGTAAACCACACAAGGGCAGAAGTAGGTAATAGTAGCAGTTGCAAAGTATTTTCTAACTACAAGTTGTTCACTTTAGTGAATGCGTAAGTTACCAAGTGTAGGTAATACCTGTGTGGAACAGTAACTGCTCTATCAAATTTTCTATCAAGGATAAATTAGTTCTAAGAGTGGTAATTAGTATCTGGTACAAACTCCAGGTTTAGAAACTAGTGGCTGTATTAGTAATACAGATAGGTTGGCAGGCGAAATAGAGATTAGAGGGTTTAAATATACAATTCCCATTGTTGGGTTGTAGGTATGACAGCTAGTATAGAACCTTTGGGTGGACCACTCAAATTAGACACCAAAAGTGTATATGTGGCTAGTTGTATCCTTGACTTTGTAACAAATGCCAGTATCCCTCTAAGTGGGATACTAATGGCTCTAACATTTTGAATAAAAATTCCCAAGTCCTGAAGACAAATACTTTAAAAAAAAAATAAATAAATAAATAAATTTTAACCAATTATCAAATATAACAAGAAAAAATGTATTTGTCACTAGCAGTGACAGTTACTGGAGCATGATCGACCAATTAGATTGTGTAATATTATGATCAAAACAAAAACAAAGCGTCAAAACTTACTATCATTAGGGTCAGAGTTAGAGCTATAGATAGGGTTTGGGTAAAGATTAGTATATAGTAAAATTTTGCAAGAAATTTTTTTTTGTATAAAAAAAAGTAGTTTCATAGTCAAAGTTTTAAGTTAAAAGTGATTATTCCAAAAAATCTAAGATTTTGCATTTTTCACATTATATAAGATCCTTTGATCCAATTGGTCGATCACACTCTGGTGACTATCACTACTAGTAACAAATAGATTCACCAATATAACAATACATTTTTTAAAAAAAAAATTTTATAAAAAAAGTTTTTTCTCAAAAAAAAATTTTTTAAAAAAATTTTTTTCAAAAAAAAATTTTTTTAAAAAAAATTTAAATATAGCCTATTTAAAACATATTAATTTTATCTACTTTTAATAATATAATATTAAAAGCTTTTATTTACTTTTAAATATAATCTTTTAACTAATATTCACTTTTCAAATATAACATTTTTGTAAAAAATAACCATTTTAGCCAAAATTTCAATATATCCTCTATATATTAGTGTTTTGATCTGTAATCTGACAATTCGGATTGATCTGATAATTCGAATTAATTGCAAATATCCTAATTTGTAAATTTTAACAGATGTATTCTTAATAATTATCAGATTAAGAATTAAGGATTATATAGATCCTAATCCTAGATATATATATGAGTAATGTAAAATGAAAATCAGGCTTTGCTAAATAAGACATAATAAAATTCTCAAGCAAATCGCCTGATGCAACATTACATTCTAGATTCAAGCTATTAACTTGTTAAAAATTCTAAATTGGGATTAACTAGACATGCATGCATTAAAAATTAACTTTAATGCATTTATAAAAACAAGAACAATATTTAGCAATAGAATGGTGCTAATCTTGGCAAATCAAAATTTATTGATAAAATTTATCTGTTTAGTGGCTTTTTGATTTCTCATCAGGGTTATGTATATGAATTAAATGCTAAAAAAACTGACCAAACCTCGATTTTTTTATTCAAATAAACTTCTAAAAAGATACAAATTGAGATATAGATCCAAATAAACTTTAGTGAGAGTTAACCTCAGTGAAAGTAGATAAATCTCAAAAAAAAAACTAATCCTATTTAATTGTATGGTTTATATTAGTAAACTGTTCAAGAACACCAAGTATATGCTCGAAATATTGAAATTGTTTTTATCGTTAGTATAAATGTATTAAAAAAAAAGCAAACACATTACTATAAAATAATTATAATAAATACTGACTTTGTAATTCTATAATTTCTAATCAAGATTGTTGTTTTTTAACTTTCGAATCTTAAATAATAAGTAAAAAAACTAAATAACTAATTACACCAAAATTAGGCATAGATCTAAAAGAATTGGTCCGGCTTCAAATTTCTAGGGGTTATAAAAAATATAAAAAAAATTATTAGTAATAAACTAGATTAACCAGTTTGTAAATATCAATAATATATAAAGGGAGTTAATAAAACTTACAAATAAATATATTACAATTCATTGCACACTAGTCAGATAAATAGGTTCTCTTTCATTTTATAAATAACATTAATACAGCTACCACTTCCAAAATAATGATGTTCTTCACTAAAAGTGTGCCATTTTTGGAAGAGAATGATGTAAGTAGGCGGGCAGGAAAGCCTATTTATGCAAAGGACCAGGCTAATGATGATCAGACCCAATGTACAGGGCAGACTATAGTATCCTCTGCAACTGTGAAAACCGAGTATACGGCGAGCACATCTATAGAAGGAAAACCTAATTTCTCAGACAACAATTCATCACATCCTTCTGAGAACCCCTTCTCAATAAACTCACATCTAACCACTTCAAAAAACTCTTATATACCAAATATCTTTATCAATATACCAACAAATCTAAGCATTATAAATGATAATGATGAATTATCAACAGATGATCCCAATGATACCGTTGACTCACCAACAACAAATACTATCAAAGGGAGATCTTGTATTAAAATCCCTGACCTACTCAAATTATACAACCCTTCAACCTGCTTTAACAAATTTCTTGCATTCTATAACTTACAACTCCTACCTTCAACGCAATCAATAGGCTCCTTTTTAAAATTTATTCAAAATGAATACCCAGAATACTACTCAGAGCAATATATAAAAATTTCTATAAGGAAATCTAACAATAATACACATGAAGCTCACATCTACCTACCGCAAGAAATTAACTCTCTATCCAACTCCACATATATCCCTTTTGAAAATCTTTCAAACTATCAAAATATTTCACTTAAAACAAATCTTTCTTTAACAAAATTTAAAATACCATCCCTCCCAGAATGCCAAAATCTTCTCTCAACTAATATATCTTCTTCCTCAGAACCACCTATTACCACAACATATACAAACAATAACACTCTATCTTTAGACAACCCCAATACAATAAAATCAATTAAAATACACTCACTAAATGTCAACAGTCTTCTAGATAGTTTCAAACAATTAAGCCTAATTGATTATATTTCAGAAAATCAAATAGACATCTTCGGAATTTCTGAAACACATCTATCTACCAAAAAGGCAAAATTCTCAACTCTTTCACAAAAACTTACAAACTATAAATGCTTCTGGACACCTAGCAATGCTCGACAAGGTGGTGTGGGTTTATTAATCCACAAATCACTTGCTAAGCATATTGGAAAAATTCAAACTTACAAAAACTTTCTCTTAGAAATCGACATTTTTTTCAAAAATTTTCACATTAAACTAATTCAACTTTACTTTCCAACTCAAGAAAAGAAACAACTCCAGAAAGATATCCTCCTATATCTTACTCCTATTCTCAACAAAACTAACTACAAAATAATTTTAATGGGTGACTTAAATGGAGTTCCTAACCCTAAACTAGATAGATTACCACAAAAAAGCTCAAACATACCTGAACATTCTCTTTTAAGACTTCTTAAATCCCTTCAATTTTATGACACCTATAGGCTTTTTTTTCTATTCACTCCTACATTCTCTTATATGCACAATAACAGTTATAGTAGAATTGATCAAATATGGACTAATGTTCATATTACACTTTTAGACTATGCTGATATTTTACCTAACCCATTTACCATAACTGACCACTCAATAATATCACTAGAACTTACATTTGATATACCTAAAATTAACACACAATACCATCAAACAAGAACCATCTATCAATGGAAACTTATCAAAAAAGAACAAATTGAAAACTACCAAAACCATACTGAACAAAACCTTAAACAACTCCTAACATCTATCAACAATATTACTCACAGCTTTGAACTTAATAATACATGGAATCAAATTAACAAAGCTTTAACTAAAGCAGCCCAAAAACATATTCTATTCAAAAGAATTAAACTAAATCCATACCATAACAAACAACAATTACCCACCCTCTCACCTTTATATAAACAACTTAAACAAGCAATTCTACTTAAAACAGGTTTCAACAAACCTAACTTTACACAAAATTACATCTCATATATTACTAAATATTCACAAAACACCATACTACCTCCTTTACACCTAATATCAACGAATAACAACTCTGACTCTACTATTTCCTTAACCCTCTTCACAACTGAAATCAAAACTCTTAAAACTAAAATTCACAAGGAAAACAAGAAAATACTCTAAAGGAAATTCAAAACAAACTGGAAGAGAGAAACAACAATTTTTACCAAATCCTAAAATATTCTTCTGAAATGTCTTAGAAAAACATAACAATAGCATTAATCTAGACTGTCTTTTATCTAACAATACACTCACTACTCAACTAGCGGAAATAAAACAAGCTTTACAATCCCACTTTCAAGCCTATTTCAAAAAACTACTATATACCCCAATTCAACCAAATACAAAATTCTACGAACTTTACAAACCCCATCCAGAAAATGAATCTCTTTTTGCTGATTTATTTTTAGAAATTACTTTAGAGAAATAGAACAAAGCAATACATGATCTTCCAAACCAAAAAGCTGCTGGTCCATCTGAAACTAATTACGAAACCTAAAATACTTAAACCCTAAAGCTCAAAACATCATTCGTCTTTTTCTAACAAAATGTTTCTCACTACAACAAATACCAACAATATAGAAAACATCTATTTTTAATCCCAAAGAAATCCTCATGGGACTTCACTTTGGATCAAGTTAGACCTATCTCACTAATCGAACCCATTAAAAAATGCCTTACCAAAATCTTCACAACACGCCTTGATCAAATTATCAACCAACACCATCTACTTAGTAATTTTAACTTTGCAGCAACCAAAAACAGTTTTACTCACATTCCTATACAAATATTACTTAATACAATTGAACACTACAAAACTAATATCAAAGAAGCTTGGATACTCTTTCAAGATATGTTCAAAGCTTTCGACAAAATCAATATCAAATAGTTGCTGGATGCTTGCAAACGTATTGGTATTCCCCAATCAGGTCTAAACTTCATTGAATTTTTACATCAGGACAGAAAAGCTAGAGCGATTACAGCCTATGGCCTTACTAACCCAATTACATTATACTCTGGCATTGAACAAGGGGAAACTTATTCACCACTACTCTGGAAAATTTATTATGATCCTATTCTCAGCTACATAAACTCAAAATACAATTTAAAACTTCTCAAAATCTCATCACAATATCCCTTAGAAACAATCTTTTTAACTGCATCAACACATACAATAATACCACTTCTTGCCTTTATGGATGATACAGTTTGGCACTGTGAATCTAAAGATGAACTTCAAAATATTTTAGATAACATATCTGAACTCTATTAACTAAATAACATTCAAGTTAACCCATCCAAATTAGACCTTATCCACATTACACCTAACCAAAAAATACTACTGTTACAGTAGGGAGGCCTTCTTTACTTCTTACTATAACAATGACACGGCTACAGGGATCCTTTATCGGTTTATAGTGGTGTCCAAGAGGTAGGTATAACTCCTTAGTCTGTAAGAAATTATATCTTCTCTAAGGGCAGTTCTGTATGATATTCAATAAGGAATTAGCGATTTTACTATTACTTGATAATAAACTTGGTGTTATTTAGATAAATGGTTTCTTTATTAATAATCTAAGATAGGGCTATCCTTAGATTTCTGTTCCTAAGAAATCCCAGTACAAGATATATAATAAATAGAAAGAGAAGTGGGGTGTCTTGGTCTAGTTGACTAAAGGAAATTCTGGTCTTTAAATACATTTTAGAATAAGCATTATAAGCGTTGATTTACAATGATAAACACTATAATTTACACGAGCAACACAAGCATTATAAACAGTATAATCGTTATAAGCATTATAAGCGGTATAAGCGTTATAAGCGGTATAATCGTTATAAGCGATATAAGTGTTATAAGCGGTATAAGCGTTATAAACGGTATGACTATTCTAAATATCCAACTTCGCAAGATAATAATATACAAAGTTATAATAACAATACAATAATAAAATAAATTAATAAAATAATAAAATAAAATAATAACTATCGTTCTATAACATTTTCATCCCCTTAAGAAAATTTACTCCGTAAATTTCTTTTCTAATTCTTCTAATAGAACAGTATGATCCTCATCCTTCAATTTAGTTATTTGAGTCACAGAAAGATAAGTAGTTTGGTACATTAGGTCCTTTGGACAAATCGTAAAGATTTTCCTGATTCTTTGGGCTCCTTTCCAAATATCTTGGGTTTTTCAGTCTCCTTTTACCTTTCGAAATTGTTCTTTAATCTGGGCTCTATGTTCGGTCTGTTTCTCTATTATAGTTCCTAAATGATAATGGGCTTCAATGTCCTGTCTTTGTCCATGTCGAGATTGTTTAAATTTAGGTAGGTCTTGTAGAATTTTATCAACTTGTGCAGTCCATGTTTCTCGAAGAAAAGGATTAGTTCAGGTAGCTTTTTGTGGGTCAAGGGTCTGAGTCAAGTCTTTTAGTAATAGTGTTATCACCTTAGATCTCTTGGTCGATTCTTCGGATAAGAGAGCTTCTATGTTTTCATCAAATGGTCGCAGTAATTCATTAAGTTCGACAAGGGGTTCTGTTTCTTCTGTTGGGGTAACATCAATTACTTGTTCTGGATGTTGGTCATCCCATAGGATTACATTTTGACTAAAAATTCCTAAATTGTATTGGGCAGCAGGGTCCTGTCTCCAAATAGAAAGAAAGTTTCGAAGAGTGAGTATAGTATTGGGTTATAATTTTTTTTGGGAAAATTTCAATTAGAATATGGGGTTATATAAACATTAGCGTAATACAATAATTTTATGGGGCTGTGTACAAGGTTTTACATGAATGTTCACTCCCTTCCACAATAAATTTCTTCCAGAAATTTCTAATTTTCAATTACAATTACAGGTTCCCATATCTGTTTCTCATAATATTTAGCAAGTCTGTCGCTTTTGTAATATTTCTGTAGGGTTTTTCCTTTCATGTTTCGAAGCTTATAAACACCATTGTTCAATTTTTCTTGGATTATAAAGGGTCCAATTCTTTTATCTTCAAATTTCGCAGAGCGAGACATTTCTAATTCTTTTCGCTGTATCCATACTTTTTCTCCAATTTCGAAAGTTTCAGCTTTTATCTTTTTATCAAAGTACTTTTTCTGTTTTTCTTGTGATTTTCTGGTATTTTCTCGGGCTTCTTCTTGTATGGTTAGTAGTTTTTCTATTAACTCGTAAGCTCGTTGTAATATACTATCTTATATATTTATTTCTGTATCTTCATTTTCTTTAGGATATACAGAGATAAGTGCTTCGATGGGTAGTGTGGCTTGTCTTCCATAAACTAACTGGAACAGAGTATATCCAGTAGTAGCATGTTGTTTGGTTCGATAAGCTAAGAGAACAGCAGGTATGTGCAAATCACAGTCATCTGTTTCTTTTACTTTTGTGAGAGATTCACATATTGTTCAATTAAGTCTTTCAACCATTCCATTGGTCTGTGAGTGGTATGGTGAGGAGAATTTATGTTTAATAAGAAACTTTTCACATAATATCTGTATAGTTTCGCTAATAAAGTTTCTTCCTTGATCAGAGAGTATAATCTTCGGAGTTCTGTGTCTGCAAATAATTTCTTCAAAAATAAATTGAGCAAGTGTATTAGCTCCGGCATCCAGTACAGCTTTTGCTTCAGGCCATCTTGTTAGGTAGTCAGTAGCAACTATGATATAACGATTGGTTCGAGTGGTTATTGGTAAGGGTCCGACAAGGTCAATTCCAATTCTTTCAAAGGAGTGTCCTATTTGAATAGGGTGGAGAGGTTCTTTTCTTCGTCCTTTTTGTCTCTTTTGACATGTCCCACAAGTCTTTATATATTCTTGAACGTCTCGATACATTTGATCCCAATAATATCGTTCAGCTATCTTATAGTACATAGCATCAGTCCCAGATGTCCAGCAGTAGTGTGTTTATGCATCATGTATAGGATCAGTTCTACTTCTGTCCATTTAATAACTCGAAGAGGGTGTTCTGGATCTTTTCGATTCTTTTTATATAAGAGGTTATGTCTAATTTCAAAATTTCGGGCCTGATTAATTAATTGTTTCTTTTCGTAGTCTGTAAATTCTTCTGGTAACTTGTCTGATTCTAGGTAATCATAAAGTTGGTTATATCGAATTAAATTCATGATTGAGATAATTTAGTTGTCTGGATCAGTAGCCGTGATAGAGCATCAACATTCGAGTGGATCCTTCCTGGTTTGTAAAAAATATCAAAGTTGTAAGGTTGGAGTTTAAGAATCCATCTTCCAATCCTTCCTTTAGGTTCAGCAGTACGTAACCATTTTAATGATGAATGGTCTGTAACTAAAATGAACTTGGTAGCGCCTAAATATTTATGAAAATGTTCAATTGCCCACACTACAGCAGCACATTCTAGTTCAGTTGCCCGTAATTTACTTCTTCTTTTCGAAGGCTTTTGCTTGCATAGGCAATGGGGTGTTCCTTATGGTTTTGGTCCATTTGGCTAAGAGTAGCACCAAATCCATAGTAAGAAGCATCAGTAGCCAGAATAAAGGTCTTTTTGAAATTAGGGTAGGCTAATATAGGTGCAGCAGTAAGTCGGTCTTTTAGTTCATTAAAAGCTTCTTGTTGGACATGGGTCCATTGATATGGTTCGTCTTTTTGTAATAATCGGTTCAGTGGTTTAGCAATAGCAGAAAAGTTTTGGATAAATTGTCGATAATATCTAGCTAATTCTAAAAATGAGCGAAGCTGGGTTATATTTTGCGGTGGTCGAATCTTTTGCACAGCTTCAATTTTTGTAGGATAAGGAGCTATTCCACTAGGTGCAATTATATGGCCTAAGAAGGGTAGTCGTTGCATCCAAAAGTTACACTTCTCGATATTAAGTCGTAATCCAGCTTGCTTAATTCTTCAAAATACTTCATTCAAGTGTTTTAGGTGGTCTTCAAATGTTCGGGAGTATACTATGGTATCGTCCAAGTACACTACTACAAATTTCCAAGCAATTCCATCATATATTCGGTCCATTAGTCTTTGGAATGTAGCAGGAGCATTACAGAGTCCAAAAGGCATCACATTGAACTCGTAAGTTCTGTAGTGAGTTACGAAAGCAGTTTTTTCTTTGTTACGAGGGTGCATAGCTACTTGCCAATACCCACTTGCAAGATCCAAAGTAGAAAACCAATGCGATCCAGCAAGGGTGTTTAGCATTTCATCAATACGAGGTGGGGGTATGCATCCTTTTTAGTAATATTGTTAAGTTTTCGATAGTCTACACAAAAGCGTAATTTGCCATTTTTCTTTTTGACAAGAACGACAGGGGAAGTCCAGGGGCTATTTGAAGGTCAGATAAGTTTATGTTCCATCATTCATTGAATTTCCTCCTTAATAAATGTCTGTTCACTTGGGGTATGGAGTAAGGTCTAGAGCGAATAGGTGGTACATCTTCTGTAAAAATATGATGAGAAACTAAGTCAGTTCTTCCTAATTCATTAATGTCTGTTGCGAAAATATCCGCAAATTTCTCGAGCAAATGTCTAAATTTAAGTCCTTGGTCTGCAGTAAGAGGACCTGTGTTTAATGGGGTAGTCGGGGTCAAGGTATATTCTTCATAGGGGATAAGGGTGTCTATACATATACAGGGGTAGATATTAAATTTAAGGGGGAATGTCCAAGGTGCTTGTCTATACTATTGTCTGGTTCAACAGGTAGTTTGTCATCATGCCTAGGATTATCTAAAAATTTGTATCTGTGAAAAGGGTAGTAATGGCTTTGGTTCTCTGTTGTAGATACTGGGTGTCTTGGTGAATAAGGCGAAGCAATTGTTGATTGAAGTTTGCAAGTTTTTGGACTTGTTGTTGAAGTTGTTCTATAGTCTTGTTCTGTTGGGCAACTTGTTGTTGTAATGTTTCAAAATCTTCAATAGTAACTATAGTTTGATTATTTGGACCAGGTTCTAAAGATATAGTTTCTGGTTCTGGTTCAAATATTGGTGGTAGTGGAGGTACACAGTCGACACAATATCCGTCATGCTCATCAAGTTCTTTCTGATGTTTAACATGAAGACATTCCTTGCAAAGGTCGATAGGTGTGTCTGAAAAGTTTCTTCTAAGATTAGCAAGAGCAGTTTCTTTACAAAATTCAGGATGACTAGTGTCAAAAGAAATTTCAAGGGTCTGTTGTAACTGAAATTCTTCATCCTCTTCCAATATGCCATGTTCAGCACGAAGTACCAATGACATTTCTTCCTGACTCCAAGGTTGATTAATGCGATCAGTTGTTAAAGGTTCTAAGGCTTCAGCCAGGTTTTGATCTAATTCTTGTAAGAAAATCTTTGCAATTCGGAAGATACGGGTCTGATTCATTTCATACTGAGATCCAGCACTTCTGTTGGACTCGGTATAATGTCTGATTCTGGTCCACAAATTATAATTAGAGTTATAGAGGACATCCTGTCCTGCTTTATAAGCATAGAGGTGTTCAAGGTCACAAAACCAAAGGGCTTGTTCTAGGCTTTCCAAATTATGCATTTTGGAGGTAGGTCTGGTTTCTTTACAGATTTTACATTGGACAAGGGTTCCACGTCCTTTTCCATGGCTATAATAATATATGCGTTGGGGGTCATCAGGAGGGAGTTTATAATAATAGTCAGAGACACATCCTCGACAAACAACTGATTGTTAAGAACTTGTAGGTCTTCTGGTTTGTTTGGTTTCTTGCAGTGACAGCAGTGTTGTGTACGCCTTGTACTAAAGTTATACATTCGACGGGCTTCAATATTATCCAGATTACATCCACATTGGCAAATTCGGTTCTGTTTCTTAAGGGCTCCAAAAGAACAGTCAACGGCAATATGTCCAGTTGCTCTACAGGTATGCCAAATATTTTCAGAGCAATTTTGGTACAAATGGTCATTACCATTGCAGGTACGGCAAGAGGTTCGCTTTGGTACTTGTTGTGGGCAGTGGACAGCAATATGTCCATCCTGTCGACAGCGATTACAACGGTTGGTAGAGCAGTTGGCAAAGAGATGTTCAGGTGAGCCACAATTGCCACATACACAAGAGTTAGAAGGTGCACGCTTTCTATATCTAGGCTGGTGGATAATCCATGGGTTGGTATCATCATCAGAGGTAGAGGTAATGTCTGGTTCATGGGTGGTGATAAAAGCATAAGCTTCTTGAGGGACTAAGTATTCTGTTCATAAGTGTCTAATTCAGCAGGGTCAGTAACAGTAGGTTGTGAGGGTAATGGTTGGTTGCTTTTATAGGAAGTAGGAACGGTATGTTTCTTGTTTTTCCACTTAAAAGAGTAGCATTCATTTTTCCAATTGTAATTGGCTTCAACTTTCTTTGACCAGTCATTTCCAAGCAATAATGAGTAAGAGGTGGCAGGGACTACTTCAACTGTAATAGGAATAATAGCACCATCTATTTCTATAGGTAAGTCTCGAATAATTCCCAAAGGACGAGAAGGGGTTCCAGTAGCAGGTATGATAAGGCTAAGAGAGGCTTGTTCTATTTTTAATCCTAGTTCTTGGACTAATTGGTGTGGATCATGCTGATAGAGGCTCCACTGTCAATAATAGCTTTTTGTGGTATTTGATTGATTTTAACATTACATTTGACAGGTGTAGTATAAGCAGATGCTGGATCAAGTTAGCAGTTTTAGCTTCTTCGTACAAGTAAAAAGATAGTGCAGTACGAACAGAAGGGTTGTCTAGAAATGTTTCCCATTTTTGTGGACTAAGAGGTTGGTTGGTAGTGGTAGTAGTAGAAGGATTTCCATCAAGATAGTTAACATTTCTGTAGTAGGGTGAGGGGGTTCAGTTGCTAGGTCTCCAAGAAGAAAATCGGTCTCTACTTCTAAAGCGGTAGTCATCTCGATCATTACGATTATCTCTATTTCTAGAACGGCTTTGGTCTTTATTATAATAATCTCGGTCTCTATTATCTCGACTTCTAGATCTGTTTCCATAAGAGTTACGTCGATAGTTGTTATTATTGGACTGTCTGTTTCTTCCTCGTTCATTACTTTGATTCTTTTTTTTAAGACAACAATGTGCAATAAAGTGTCCAGTTCGACCACAATAATGGCAGGTAGGAGGTTGTTTAATTGGATTGGCTTGTTAAGGGAATTAGCATAGTTTACAGATAGGTTAGCAGGTGGTTGCTTCTGGGCAAGAATAATACTAAGTTAAGCAATTTGTTCAGTTAGTTGTTTAATAGCTTGGTCTGTATCTGTATTAGGGGAAGCCATAAGTTTTCCAGTTTCCCATTTACGAGCAGTTTTCATAGTAGCATCAAGATCAGCAGGTTCAGAGGCTTGCAAATTTATAGCAAACTCAGGACGCAGGCCTTGGATAAAGAGTTGGATTACAAAGTTATCAGGGAAGTCATCATCAGGGTCAACACATCGCTTCAGTTTTCTAAACCGGTTAATATAGTCATCAACCGAGTTGGCACCTTGTTTGACATCAAAAAGTTGCTTTTGCTACATAACTTTTTGTTTTGGGGTAACAAATTGGTCTAGAAACAGGTGTTTAAAACTAGTATCTTGATTATCCTTATTACTAAAAGCAGTGGGCTTAGTGGTAAGGGAGGAAAACCAGTCTAAGGCAATTCCTTTCAAGTAGACAGGGACAAGTTCTAATTTCCGGGCAGCATTCCATCGGTTAGCAACGGCAGCACGCTTGAATTCTGAATACCATTCAAGTGGGTCTTGGGTTCCATCTCCATTAAAGAAATTAACAGGAAGAAGATTCTTTTCAACTCCTCCATGTACAAATGCAGCAGCTAAGGTATTAATAGCAGTAGCAGCATTACCGATCGCTCGTTCAGCCAGAATAGGAGGTGGGTTGTCTACAGGTGAGGTTAGGGAAGGTTCTTGGTCTTCTTCACTAGTTTCTTCAGTAGTATCTGGTAAAAGTCTATCTAAATTAAAAGTAGAGGTAGTTTCAAAGAAATTTCAAGGTCTATATCTTGTTGATTAGGTGCTAAAACTGTGGGACTTGCAGATAGGCTAGTATATTGGAACGAAGGGGTGTGAGAGCTAATATCACTATTATGTTCACTAAAAGGGAGTAGGTTAAAACCAAGAGGAGTAGAGGGGCGATCCTCAGGGGTAGTAAGAAGAGGTACAGTGTTAAAAGTATAGCTAGATCCTTCGATAATAGAATATCCTAAGTCTGGATATCGAGGGTTATAGTTTTCAGTATTGGTGTCTAAGTATGGGTCAAAAGTAGTATAGTTCGCAAAATCAAGAGAAGGTAAAGTTGTTCGATGGGTAAAGCGTTGAAGAATAGCAAGAGTAATTTCTCTTGGGTTGTCAAGTTCTATTTGATATCGGCAGCTAAAAATAATATCTCGAATACAAGCACGGTTAGTATCAGGGTCTCTAGTAGCAGTCAGGCGAATAAAGTTTCTAGTAGTTTGAGAGGTATAGGAATCTGCAGAGTAGGTACCAGAATACCAATGCCAAAATCTTCTAAAAGGTGTTCGAGCAAAAACACGACTACTAGTGTGAGGGGGAGGATAACACTCTTGACAAGAAAGATCAGGAGCACGTAGTTGGAGAGAGTAAAATGGAAGAGCAGAGTTTTGATAATGTTCTACTAGGTGGTTTCTAATATATCGATTATATAATTCTTTAATATCAGTATTCATATGCCTTATGACTCCTGACTAAATCTCAAAATAATTAATTGTTAGTAATATCTTGTTAGTAAGTTTAGTTAAATAGATAGAATCCTTGGGCAAAGAGTCTTCCAGGATAAATAGTAGCAGCAAATGTTATGAGAAATAAATAGCAATTAAAATAAATAGAGTCCTTGGGCAAAGAGTCTTCCAGGACGAACAGCAGCAGCAATAGGTTTTATAGAGTCCGTGGGCAAAGAGACTTCTAGAACGAACAGCAGCAGCTAGAGTTATAGAAGTTTCCAAATATCTTTAATAATATTCAAATGTTTTAAATGTATTCCGCCAGAAGGCACCAAATGTTACAGTAGGGAGGCCTTCTTTTACTCCTTACTATAACAATGACATGGCTACAGGGATCCTTTATCAGTTTATAGCGGTGTCCAAGAGGTAGGTATAATTCCTTAGTCTGTAAGAAATTATACTCTTCTTTAAGGGCAGTTCGGTATAGTATTCAATGAGGAATTTTTGATTTTACTATTACTTGATAATAAACTTTGTGTTGTTAAGGTAAATAGTTTCTTTATTAATAATCTAAGATAGAGCTATCCTTAGGTTTCTGTTCCTAAGAAATCCCAGTACAAGATATATAATAAATAGAAGGAGAAGTGGGGTGTCTTAGTCTAGTTTGACTAAGGGAAATTCTGTGTCTTTAAATACATTTTAGAATAAGCGTTATAAGCGTTGATTTACAATGATAAACACTATAATCTACAAGAGCAATATAAGTATTATAAACGGTATAAGCGTTATAAGCGGTATAAGCGGTATAAGCGCTATAAGTGTCATAAGCGTCATAAGTGGCATAAGCGCTATAAGCGTCATAAGCGTTATAAGTGTGATAATCGTTATAAGCGTTATAATCGTTATAAGCGTTATAATCGGTATAAGCATTATAAGCGGTATTAACTATTCTAACTTCTCAAGATAATAATATAATACAATATAATAATAAAATATAATAATAAAAATGAAATAATAAAATAATAAGGTAATATAATAAACTATCATTCTATAACACTACTGTATATACTGTGGTCACTAAATAGCGAGGGTTTGTAACAAATTTTTATGGTAATTCACGATAGAAATTACAATTTTATGCAAAATTAACAACCTTAATCACGTATCATGTGTCAAGTAAGATTGTAGCAGAATTTTTTTGACTAATATAT